>CAUYRT010068263.1:0-89527 GCA_963574885.1 Lepilemur ruficaudatus | reverse complement strand
AAGAATTTGAGCAGTCAATATAGTACCAGATATACTTTAATGAAGAAAAATATTATACAGAGGAATTATTTTACGTTTTTTTTTTTTGGAAATGCTACAAATTGATCCCAGTTGGTTTTAAGACCAACTGAACAACTTGTGCCATGGGGCTATCGTTACACCTGTTCCTACCTCGGTCAATCACATTGATGACTTCTGATCAAGTAACTTCCTTTTGTTCAGTTAGTTCCAGCAGACAACATATTGGCCTTTTCAAATTACATTTTGTTCAAAAATCTCTGTAGCAACCTTGCTGGCATGTGCTATCAAAAAGTAAGAAATTTGAGCTTGTCTTACTTAACAGACCACATGCTAACATATACAACTATGAGCATCATATAAAAATGCATATGATATTTTTTCTATGTAATGTATTAAGAGCCAAACTTTCAGCTATTTCATTTTTCTTATCGAATATCTTGACATATTTTTATTTGCTGTTGTTACTTTTTAAACTATGACTTTAAAGATTCATTTTGTTATTTTAAAAATGGAAACTATGTTTAAAGAAACAACTTAATACTTAAATTAAATATATTTTAAGCAATGTATAAATATAGTGAAGTCACATTATTTTATTTGATGAGAAATACATATGCCTGGTTTAAAAGTGTAAGGTTTTTTTTTCTTTCACAATGATGTATGAAAAATATTTCCTCTTTTGAAAAGAATGCTTTTATGTTAACTAGAATTTTTACAAAAAAGTACGGGTTTGTTTCTGTCTAGTTTTAAAATCTTTTGTATTTCTTAAAGTGATACTCTTTCTTATTAATAAAGTAAAAGTTAGAAATCATTTTCTCCAGATTATTTATGGAAACTGTCATGAAATATAAAACTCCAGAATCTCTTTTTACTTGATCTAGTCTTACAAAGAAAATCTTTTTACAGGAATCCCCCACCTAAAGACAACATACTATAACGTCTTTAGATATAACTTATCAAGAAATCATGGGGACTTATATTGACTTCTTGGTAAGGGAAAACTTCTATAAAACAAACAAACAAACAAAAACACCAAAAACAAAAAACTGAAATCCAGACTTTTCTATCTAAAGAGGTTAATGATAAAAGAAAGTGAAAAAGTGTTTCCTTTGAATAGCTTAATGAGAGTCACAGGAACACAGAGAACTATTTTACTATTAAAGAAAAAATACTCATCCCCCCAAAAAATTGTAATGGAAAAACTTCTGCTCAGCATTCAGGACTAGCAG
Source organism: Lepilemur ruficaudatus (assembly GCA_963574885.1). NCBI lineage: Eukaryota > Metazoa > Chordata > Mammalia > Primates > Lepilemuridae > Lepilemur > Lepilemur ruficaudatus. The sequence continues at coordinate 88,277 of CAUYRT010068263.1, read as the reverse complement.
TGGTTATCCCCTAGGACACAGAATACTTAATGGGTTTTCAGTTCTGTTCTAAACATTTTTTTTTTCTATGCTCCATTGGAGTTGTGCAAAATGTCAGGTTTTCTTCAGCTTTCTTTTTTTTTTTCCTTAGAAACTCTTGCCCTTTGTCAATTGTTTAGAGGCAGAAAAAATTACATCCCTCTACAAGAAGTCCAGTTCTGTTGAAGATATTATAATTCAAAGCCTGTAAAGATTATATACTAAATGCACAAGTATGCATTTAAAAATTATCTAGTTGCTACCAAAATATACAACTTCGGCACACTCAAATTATATCGGTGCCTTATAAATAAAATAGGTAGTTAATTTGCCACTATACTAGGTTGAAAAAATGATCAGCTGACATTAGAATTAAACTGTATCTTTTACCCCAAGAACTCCCCTTTTAAAAAAAAAAGTAGAGAATGATTAGTCAAAATATTTTGAAAGTCACTTTTTTGGAGAAGTTTTATTCTGAGTCTTTTAGTTTTGATGATTTGATGTCCCTGACTTTTTAAATAACAAAACAAATTAGCTAACTTAAAATTATATTTTATTGAAACCACAATATCTGCTATCAGATTTTCTGGTGCATTGCTGATAGTTCCGCCTTCTAGTGAGAGTCACTGGGGAAATTTATATCTCAGCAATAACAAGAAAAAAATTCTGTAATTTTTGCCTACGTTATTGATTAGAAAACTGAGCAATAAGAGAATAAGGAGAAAGCTTAAAAGTCTACAAGGGACCATAAGTCACTGGGTTTGTCTGAACTGTTAACTTCAGACAACCAGTTTGTTTTGCCCCTGCCTGAGTTTTCTTACTAAATTTACAAGTACTTTCAAGCATTATTACTGCATATACAACACAGACAGCTAATTACCCTCTGTTGAATATTTTAATATGTTCCTCTGCAATATTATAGAGAATAAATTATACTTATATTACAGGAAGAAGGAGACTCTACAAACTGATGCTTCATAATTGTTGCCCAAGGAAACTTAATAGCAACCCATGGATTCAGTGGGATATTCATAAGTTAACCAACAGATGCCTAAGTGCACCACTGAAAAATGCAGACAAATTAATTCCCATTCACTCTCATCTATTGGGAGATAAAAACAGAATTATGACTTTCCATCTCAATATATTTATATTAGTTATATGCCAAGATGTTTTAGTGAAATAATCTGATGTTAAGTAATAAAAGAATATAAAGTGTTACTTTGCAATTTCCATATCACATCATAGCCCCATTTCAATTTAGTTCTAAGAACATCTTAGATTAAACTTGAAGTTCAGAATTACTTAAATCTTTGTTTCATTAGCTCATCTGTATCAGTCAGCTTTTAGTAGGCTACTCTATAGTAACAAATCTCCCCAACATCTCAGTGGCTTATGACAAAGGTTTATTTCTTGCTCACATCAATCACTCACATTCATGTCCATTGCAATATGACCAAGCGTGATGTCCAGGAGATGAGAAGTAACATTTTCCTAAAAAGATAATCCCTGCAAGAAAAAATAGCAAAATTTTTTATGATAATACAATCAATCCCATAAATATGTTTTTAAAACTTTTTCTAAACTTTATAAAACTCTTTTCGAGTCCTGAAACTAGGTTCTTAAAATGTTCAGAAAGCGTTTGAGTAGACATACAGAAAAATAAGGATATATAATAACAGTTACAACTAATTATAAAAAAAATACTTCCATATATTTCTATGTCTCCTATATTGGCTAAAAGTTACAAGAACTTGATATTATCACTCGAATTTCTTCCATACAATCTAATGTAATGATAAATATTTTTATTATACTATTATTCTCTTTGCAGATCTGGCTACATTAAAAAGAGTATAATGAGAATAAGTTCATTTCCTATTCTAATTTTTTACTCAGTAACATGGATAAATGCATGGATAATTGCATAAATAAATGTATGTGTCATGTATAAACAGGGAAAAAAACTTTGGAAATAGGGAGAATAATATGGCTGCTCCAATATTACAAATAAATAGGTAGTTATAAGAAATCTTTTTATTAAACCCATATTTTAATTCTGGGAATGGACTCCTTTAGAATGATCAGCAATATTTTAAAAACGTCTCACTGTTTACTAAATACTAAAGCAATGTCAGTGCAGAAGGGTATTGCTCCAACCATGATGTCACCCATAGAGCCTGCAAATTTATCACACAACACAATCAAGACCAGGAGCAAAGCTCCAAGCCGAGGAAGTGGTGCTGGCAACTGGCTATTGCTAAAAGAAGAACATGCCTCAAGGAGCTCACTCCCAATGGCTCAGAGAAAGGCTTGCTGAGCCTTTAAACTCATTAGAGGAAGAGTAAAATGTATATGGGCTTTAATTGTTATCATATCATATGCAACAAAGTTATTTTTATACCTCAGTAAATCTTGGTGGCCATACCACAGCTGATCTCTACCTGCTTAAAAACAGAGAGAAAATAAATATAATAATTATCCTTCCAAATATATTCTCCCCCTTCTACTTAGGAACCACATATTATGTAACTTGAAAGGTAGAATTCACTAAGAATTATATCATTCATTTTCCACGTTAGCCTCTTGTCTTTAGACATGCTAAAAAAACAAGCCAAAACAGGGAAATATTATTTATTACTTTGAAGCAAATTATAATTCAGTGTCTTAAATTACTCTCCTTTCAATTGAGAAATGATTTATCGAGTCTTCAGAAAGACTTATATGAAAGAGTCTACACATGCAAGAATGGAGTGCTGAAAATAAGTCAATTCTGAGGCACTCCTAAATTTATTTGTGTTTTGCTTTACTGTCTACAAATGTACTTTCATATATTCCATTAATATTTAATTAAGTCTGTCAATCACTGGGAGGATTGAATACACAGTCATTCATGAAACTTGAACAATGTACTGTGTTGGCAAAGAAATTTTTAGAGGAAGATGAGAATGAGAAAGAAATTCAAGATGATGGTTTACTCCATAACCCCAACCCCCAAGAGGTTTTGTTGGGTAGAGAAGGTGTTCAACAGATGGGCTCAAGGGAGTGCACCTCCAGCCTTCCCCATTTGCCCACAGAACACACGCACACACACACACACGCACACACACACATGGGAGAAGCTTCAGCAGGGAGAAGCGCTAGCATATTTTTGTTCAATCTCTTTTATATATTGTTTCAAATATCTTTTGAACCAAGGATTCTCTGTTTTTCTTCCCTGGTGGTGAGCTTTTCAGGGGTAGTTGTAATTACTGTGAAATGTCAATTGACTATACTGAGGAGTAAACAAGAATAAAACAAATCAACAATAATTCCATATGTAAACAAATAAGGGAGAAAGAAATGAGACTTTTGTTAAAATATTTTAATATAAGAATTTATAGAAGATAAATGCTCCGTTGTACTAAGCAACAACAACAAAATATGTACTTCCACTGATGTAAGTATAAGATGACTTTTTAAATTAGAAGACATTGGGCACAAGGAATATAACAATATAGTTCTCTAAATAAGCTATGCTCTATAATAAGTGAGCCACTTTTTAAGTATCCTATTATTCACAATAAAAATTGATGAGCATTAATAATATATACACACAGTTCCCCTTCACAAGGGCAATGATTCTTCCAGAGACTACATGATGATTTATAAATCTGGCACTTGAGAAAGATACTAAATTGGCTGATCTAGAAATTGTTGTATTAACTGAACTGTCTTGTCGTTTTTGTCTGGAGTACCACTTTTCTGTCTGCAAACTGCAAGGGAAAATAATCTTACCATATGTAACAGAGATTTTAGCTTTAAAAAGGTAAAAAAATGCATACACAATGGCTTTCTAAAAAGAATGTATTTTTTGTTATAAATGTTTGAAGATTTGAACTCATTACCTCAAGTCTGATGAAGAGTACTGAGTTGACAATATGTCTCAAGCACTCACATTGTGCTCTACGTAATGAATCCCTGAGCTCGTCTCCTTAGAACCTTATATCTGAACTGCCTTGGAGGCTCATGGTATCAGAAATGTATTTCAAATTCATTTGCTTCTTCTTTGGAGTAAATACCTTGTACTTTTATATCATGACTATTAAAGGATTAGTTTGATATCTTTCCTACTCATTTGACTAGAGGCCAGATCAGATTCTATTAGTTTGAAATCAGAAACACTGGCCTCAGGATTAAAATCATTGTAGGTGCTCACTAAATGTTTCGAGAAAAATGGTCAGCTTCACCCTTCTCATTGTTGATGGTGCTGATTATTATCACCATTTAATCCTCATACCACCCTTTGAGATAGCTATTGTTACCACCCTCTATGTACCCATAAAGAAATAGCAAGGAGCACATCCTGATGGAAACACATTGGTTCAGGATCAGCATCCTAAGCAAAGAGAAACAGAGGACAGGGTCCCGAGGTATAAGTCATGTTGTGGGAAAACACAGCAAAGAAATACCATGTTAATAACTCTAAGTAAAAGATTGAGACCCGTTAAAGAGGAGAGAACCTTGACAAGTTGAAAGTCATCGGTTCACTTAGCAGCAAAATTGATTTTAAACTCTAAGAGACTGGGGTTTAGATTTAAGTTCTACTGTTCATCAGTTATATGATTTTGAACATGACCCTAAATCTCAATTTCCTTATGGGCAAATCAGAGAATAAAATTATTATGTCTTATGGTTGTTATGAGACCTAAATAAAACCAATTAATTGAATTAAGTAGAATAACATATACAAGGTTCTTAACATATTCTGATTATCTTCTCTATACATTGCTTTCTATTTTTATCTTTTTGATGTCATATTTTCTTCATAGCTTTTTAAATATTGCTTCCTAATTTCCAATAACACGCACCATTGTCAAATTAATATTCCAACACCATTACTGTTAGCATGACAATTCCTGGCTTGATGTTCTTTAAATGCCAGCACTTTAATGTCAAAGATGTCACTCTGGCATTCCACCATTTCCACATTTCATCATGCTATAGCAGAAAGAACACTGCACATGGGGCTGGTTAGTCCATTTAAAAAGAAACATTGGTGATTCCACCGGTTATTAACTGTGACTTTGAACAAGTCTGTTTTAGACTATTTTCCTCTCTATCAAATGTGATTATCATTCTTACTAGACCATTTTCACAGATGTGATATAATTTTCAAATTAAATAACTCATCTGAAAACTCTCTGAAAGCTGAAAAGAAATATACAAGTATTAGGTAGTAGTGGGAAAAGAGTGAGCTTTTGAAATCTTGTACAAACCCAGTTCAAACCCTGGCCCTGGCCCTTCCCAGTCTTGTGGGGATTAGAAGTCACTTACTCTCTTTGATTCTCAGGATTGATAATTAAAATTGTGAAGAATAATATCTACTTTCAAAGGACAAAATCTTATTGTCAAACATTGTTATTTAGGTTTTTGACAGATTTGTATCTTATCTGTCCATCAGGTTTCTCCTAGGACTTGGACATTTTTTCATACCATCCTCATATAACCCACCAGGCCCAGAACTGGCCGACACGCCATAAATGCAAAACAAACACAAACAAAACACTGATAGAATAATAATCATTATTCTCCAAACTTTTAGTCAGCATCTACCCTGATTATAATAGCTTCCCGATTCTAAAGGAACCAAATTCATTAGAATCTTAGAATAAAAATGAAGGGGAGAGTCTATTGCAGTCCATGATTATATCATTGTGTAGCACAGCTATAGGGAATTCAAAGGTGTTTATCCTGACACAGTTTTCATTGCATCTGCATTCACTGTGTGGAGAATGGATGACAGCGAGGGCTCGGCAGCTGTCATAAGAGGGCATGAAATGGGTTGGCTGCCAGCAGCAAGGGCAAAGCATCAAACACTAGCTTAGCTTTGGACTGCAGAGAAATAAAAAGAGCTGACGAGACAGCCTGGTTTGAAGCAGGAAGGCATTAGTTCGCCACTTTGAACCAAAGCATCTGTAATGGTGCTGGATGCAAAAGGCAGGGTCACAAATGATGATTATAATGACAGTAATAAGACAGGCTCAAAGAGTGATGGCTTAGAATCGCATATCAAAGAAACAGTTTAGGAGGAATTGTAGAGAAAGCTATTTGCTTAGTTTTTAGCTGCCATGTTGGTATACATCTACAGCAATTGCTAAGCAGAGATTTATTTTAACTATTGAAAAAAATTAAATTACAAAAGCAAATTGACAATTAAATTTCATAGATAAAGTTTTAATTTCATGCATCTTTGCAATTTTATAATAGGAACCATGTGGATAATAATTTCTTATTTAGGTGGACAGTGTGATAGTGCTGTAGCTTACACAAATAAAATGCTTCATGAATATTCAGTGAGTGTGTGAAAGAAAGATGCTTGCAGTAAGTGTTCCTAGTGCTCATATACATGAATTACCTTGATTCAGGTTTGTGATATTTTTTGTAAGCATAATGCCACAAGTCTCCGTTACTGACTCTTGTATCTGCTAATTTTTTAAAATGAGATTGAGTAACTAAAGATACAGTTGAGAGTCAATGGTCCATTTTGTAAAGAGCATTTACAGTAGTTTAGAGTAAGATCCAAATGCCTCGTCACATTTGAACGCTGCGTTGAACACTGTGTGCAATTGCAACGTTGCTTCCACTTCCTCCCCACTGTGAGCCTCTCGTTTGCTCACTGTGTTGCAGACACTCTGGTTTCTGAAACACAGTGCCTCTTCCCACTGCCATGGCTTTTGCTCATTCTGTTCTGTCTGTGTGAGATGCTCTTTCCCAGCTCCTCACCTGGCAGACTCCTCTTCTAAATGGCAGCTTCAATGTTCACTCTGCAAAGGGGCCTTTCTCTCACCTTCCTTATCAGTAAGGCCAAATCTCCTTCCTTTGGGCCAAATCCCAGAATCACAGCACATCGCTTTAGAATTAAGACAACACTTAGTATACGAATACTGCAAATTCACTCTCTTTAAATCTTTGTTTTAAAAAGATTAGAACATTTTTTCAAGTCTCAATATTATCAAATTGTCAAAAATACTCATAAGCTTCAATTTAAAATATAGTGTCATGATTTGCTTTGTTTTGATGTGTATGAGTGTCTGGCTGTATGCGATATCAAAGTGCTACAGTCATAGGATATCAATCTAAACTGTTAGATTTACTGCTGTCTTTACTTTCCTTTATTAACTAACCTTACCTGAATACTAATATTCTAAAACAAATTTAATATCAGAAGAAGTATTAAAGAGGTCACCCTAGCTTAATAAAATCTGAAATCTATTTTTGAGGAAACTTGTCTCTGAAATTGCCCTAAAATCTCAACTATCTCCACAGATGAACTACTTTACTAGGACACATTGAAAGCTAAAATTTTTAACACTTTCAAAAATTTCTCAATGTTTAATATTGCAGGCCAAATGTTTTCTTACTTCAAGCTGCCCTGAGGCATCTCATTCCCTATTTTCTCCATTCTCTTTGTTGTCTTTGTTACACAGTATTATTAATAAAACCATTTTCTACTTTGTTACTGGCATTCGCTACTTATTAAACAAAATTTAACTAAGGAGGGTATAGTCATAAAATAAAACTAAGTTCTTTGAGTAATATTGTCAAAAACTGTGACAATGAGTTGCTATTCTAAAACATATTCAGTAGAATTCAGTATCTAAATATATATTTAATTTAGTTTGTGACATTAATGATAATAATATGTATATTATCACAACATTAGACTCTATTTACCACTTACCTCATGATAATTATGGAGTCTATAAAATATTTTTTGCCTGTTGCTCAATGCAGCACCTTTTGGGAGATGCATGATTTGCTTAAATGCAAGGCTTAAAATGTAATACGAAATTATATTGAATACTATAGAGGAAATTTACAGCAAAACCAGGACACATAGAGTATTTTATTTAGTTTCAGCACAAGAGTCAGAAAAATATACGGTTGGAAAAACAAAAATGTCTGAGAAAACATGAGTCATTAGGTTTTTTTTTTCCTTTTTCTTCACAGTTTCGAATGTCTCCTTTCCACATAACATAGCCACAAATGGGTCCTATAACCATTTGAATGAGGGCTAGAGAAATTAAAATGGAAAATTAACAACACTGAAATTGGAAGGCAAAGGGAACGCTGAGATAGCTAGACTACTGTCAGAAGTAATTATTCAGTAATTTTACCCAAGCTAAGCTTTAGCTCTATTTACCGCAAACTCAGCAAAACATGATCAGTCTGGATAACCTCACATACATTTTACGAGGAATGACACCAGATTTGTGAAAAAGTAAAATCCTGCAACCAAATGAACCAACTTCAAAATAAGTAATATATGATAGGAAAAAAGCTGACAGTAGTTAGTTTATGCCAATAGCTTTCAAATACTGGAGATTTTAATTAAGTCTTGCATAATTAGACAATGCAGGCACTGCTGAAAAATATTGCCTGAAATCTTCCTTAAAGCTTACTGAACCTATTATTTTGTTACTTTTGAAAATGTAGTAGGTAACCGAAGCTTAGAAAGTAATTGATTATATCAATTGTCCAAAAGACTGTATGTAGCGCACATATTTACTTTAGAAATATTTAAATAATTCTCTGAAAACACAGCTATGCGAATTTTAAGGTACTTCGGAAAAGGAAGAGTCTAGTCACCAAAAATTGCAAGTTTCTTGAAGGCAAGAGTCATTTTCCATTCAGCTGGCTCTCCACGGAGCTTGAAACACAGTAACTCTAGTGTTGAACAAATTAAAAAAGGGACGCATTACCAAGACTCACTCACAGGCTAACTTAAAAGGTGTAGTTATTTAATGTTTTGTAACTCAATGCCCCACAAGTATCTATTTAAAAGTAACTATTAAATTCAGAATGCCCAGGAATGATACTTTAATTTGAATAGAAAGCTACCTATGAATTATAAATAATTGTCTTTGCTGCTGTAAAATCTATCGAGTATTTCTTGGGCTACTTCTGTTCTTGATCTGAAGTTGCATAAATTAAGATAATTTGCAATGAAAACATACTTTTAAAATATCTTATAATACTGACAGCCCAATCCATCATCTTTCTTAAAACATTATCTAATATTCACTGTCTATAAAGCTTAAAAGAAAAAAAAATCTGGTTTAAATTCACTCCCCAGATCCACGTATGAGTCTGCACGGCGTGTGCTACTGCAAACTTTTTGCCTGGATTAGACAAAACATTTTTAAGACATAAATGGTTTCTTGTTAAATACTAGATGACTGTCAAGTTAAGTTTCTTGATGACGGTTCTGCCAAAGCAAACGAGGATAGTTCTCTTTTTATTTTCTATTTATCCAAAGCCGTTTGTCAAACTTATCAGTTTCCTAAAAAGAGTACATCTCATTACCTGACTTTCCGAGTGGAATTACCCCAGAATCTGTATGTGGCATCTTTTTCTTTCTTCAGACTCGTAGCTCTGAAAGATTTCACACATTCTTGGAGTAAGTTACGCTGCTCATTGTCTTAATCATACTAATCATTCTATTTTTTCTAAAGAGATCTTTTCCTGGAAAGTTTTACTTTTTGACTTCAAAGTGAATTATCAGCAACTCTGTTTTCAGCAGCATTCTGGCCTGTGGCTGCGCAAACAGAGTAAGGGGAGAATGATTTTGAGTGAGCAGACGGGTCTGGCAAAACAGAATCTTATTTTGATCAACATCTGCACCACATGCAATATGGTTTCAATGAAAGGGGGAACTGAGTGACATTGCCAAAGAACTTTGTAAGTTGTTGGTTATTTTATTTGGGCTGGAATGGTACATAGATTAAGATCTTAACTTTCTGCCGGAATACCATGATGACTGCACTCTGTACTTTGCAACCTGAGTTGGGAGTTTGGATACATAAGCTCATAAAATTTCAAATGGGTATTTCAAGTGGGTCACCTGACAACCATTTGCCTTTAGGCAGTGTGTTTTGAAACATTCTGTGGGTCTTTCCATGTCTTCAGCTATGGAGATTCTCTCACAAATATGTCTTAGTAGGTCTGTTTTGAATATATCACACATTATTATGAGGATTTGATGAATATTTTTGTCATTCATTCAACATATTCCTTTAACAAGTGTAAACAGTCTTTAGATTATGTGTGTTAATGTTGATTACACATTTTCAGAATTGTGTGAATCATAACACAATTGTTGGTCCAACATATGCATATTATACAGTGTGTAAAAAGACTTCCCCAAGAGTTTTCATGGCCAATGCCAAAAATGTCTTTATATTTTAATCCTATCAGCACATCCATTTGGATCCTTAATGAAATTCCAACATACTTTGACAAAAAAGTTTATTAGTGATGCACAGATGGAAGTAACTACACTCATTATAAACAAACAAACAACTCATTAAAAGCTCTTTGGGCAACCCCTTGGTGCCCTGAATTCAGGCATAGATTACCATTGTGTCTCAGAGGTGTCTTGTTTGTCATCACTCCCTCCCATCAACGTGAATCTGTCTCATTCAGTTTGAAAAATTGTCATTACCAATGATCCACTTCTAAAAATAAAAGTCAATTTTCAAAATAAAAATTTCTACAACTTCCTTATACTTTGGGTATATACATGCCTCAGCAGTAAAGCACTACATTACCTTACTACCATATATCATGACGCTCTTCCTATTACTATTCCTCCAGGTTTGGGGTGATCACAAAGGGTAGCATGACTAATCAGTGTTAGCACAGACATGCATCTTGAGTATACATGTCTTGCTTTTTGTCTTCTGGATCTTAGACATCAGTGCAGAGTGAGTGCATATTCACATCCTTAGAATTCATGGCACATTTGAATATTTGCTTCAACAATAATTCTGTTTCTGGGCCTGTTTTGAGTTACCATTATTGCTTAGTATCCTCACATACATTCATCCCTAGGCTTTTTATAGCGTAGTCTTTGCTGATGTGTTGACAATGACCTGCCTAATTGACCCTCTTGCTATTCCTCTAACATGGACTGTTCCCCTACTCTGGGGTTCCCTGTGCCACTGCTTCTGCCTGCAACAGTGTCATATGTGTGTCCACTCACCTGTCTCATTCAACTCTCTCCTAAGATGTCATCTCCCTAGAAAGGTCTTCCTGATCAATGCATCTAAAATAGCATACACACTGCCGCGTCACTCTCTTTCTCCACGATCTGTTTTAGTTGGCTTGAGAGTACTTGCCTCGACTAGATATCACAATACATAATCATTACTGTATTTATTGTCTACTTCCTTTACTAGAACGTAAGTTCCAGCAAGGCAGATGTTGTATCTGTTTTTCCACTACTTTGTTCTCATGATCTAGACGAGTGTCTGGCATGTAAAGGGCATTAATTATTGTTTGTGAGTAAATTTAACCCAGTTCATCAAACTTCTTTGTGTCATAATGCATTTCTCTGTTAAGGAAGATTATTGTACTTCATGGTTTTTAGTCTAGAATACATTTATTTACAGTGATAATCATAGATACACAGGTTATGTTACATTGAAACACAGCTATCTAGTTGTATGTACCAGAATTGTATTCACCCGAAATGTATTAGAAAATAGTGCCTTTTCCTTCACTAAGAATAAAGGAAAATATCAAGTTCATATATAACACTGACCTATTACTCTTGGACTGATAAACCCTTAAAAATACTAGCTGGCTCAGTAGCAGTAACCATATAAATTATTAATGATGTGGCATTTCATTCAACATATCTTTAAGGGACATATACTAGATTAATCACAGACTTTAATATTTTACTCCATACTGAAATGTTTAATAATGTGTTAAAATGCATTTCATTTCTAGGTTTATTTTTCCTAAGGGAAGTTTAAGTTCAGTCATCTTGAAATGTTAGTCCTTTCAAAATTGAATCTATGACATAAAATGGGAAAAGAGAAATTGCATGGCTGAATTATTGATTTACAATTTTAAAAATTTTACTTTTCAGATTTATTTTGCCATAATGGTAAATTCAAGTAAAATTAAAATGCACTTACATGACAATAGTGACTTGTTCTTACACAGACTCTCTGGAAGTAATAAAGTTACTAGATGATATATTATATTTTCCCTGCTAAATAAAATATTTATAAAGGATACAACATGCAATAGTGTAAGCCAGTTGTACTTCTCATCAGCCTTGGTGTTGGGAAGCATTTTGTTGAGAAGCATCATGTAATTCAGGAGTTGTGCTCCGGGCTCTTCCGATGCTCCATTTTCTTAAAATGATTTTAATTTATCTTAACAAGCTATCAGTAAAATCAGCTAATTTAGAAAATTCCAGAAACAGCTTTGAAAGAAACAGAAATGTGCTCCTTATGAACTGAGTAAGCAGAGTCCTATGTCAGGCTGCCACTCAAGCCCACAGATCTCGTGGCTGAGTGATCACAGGCTTCCTTTCCTGGCTGAAAGTATAACCACTACTGTATTTTCAGCATGTACGTGAAAGAAAGTAACGTTTTCTCCACAACACAGATGCAGGAGGAGCCCAAAAGAGTGACTATACTCCAGGCAATCTAATCAACCTATACCGGGTCTGGATTAAATTTCTGAAAAAGTCATAATTTTATGTGTGAACATTGAGGTCACTACTGACCATTTATTTGTGGGGATTGTTACCCTGTCAACTTGCCTATAATCCTCCCAGTATATGCTATGTTACTTCAAGACTTCAAAAAGTTAAGTATTAATCTCCATTTTAAATGAAACTTTAATTTCATACATTTCTGATTTGTTTTGCTATAAATATTGTTCTTGCTTCAGTGGAAAAGATTTCCAAAAGGAACCTAAGTCTAGAAATTTTCCTACAAGAATTCTATCTTGTTCCTAAACTGGAATTGATTAGTCAAGGGAATAGTAATTCTCTATCTCACAAAGAATTCTTAGAGAATAAGAATACAGAATCTTGGCATCAAGTTCTATCTCTTTAACCCTTAGCTATAATCATGTTTATCATTTTACTTTGAGCTCTGTTCTAAATTATAGAGTTTATATTCTTGAGGACATTGAGATGCTTCAGAGTTTCTGGGAAAAAAAAAGTATTCTGTTTTGAGTTACACACAGCAATCAACATGTTCCCATATTTGGAGCAGAAATTTATAATACTGAAATTCATAGGGAAATACTAAAACATGTTGGCTCATCACAGGTGACAAAAATAAAGAGACAATTAGATTAGAGTTTTACATTCAGTCTCTAAACCACATTAAAGGAATATCGTGATTTAGATTAAACCTATATTTTACTTACTATTCTGAAACAAACATCAATAATTTCATCATTATTAAATGACAAAATAATTCTAGCATATATATCAATCTGTTGTTGATTTAAAAATATTTTATTGATTAAAACACTCACATATTGTTAAAATTCCTATTCAATATGGTATAGTTGGTATTATAGGAAAATATTTTAACAATTATTAAGTTTGGGACAGATATTATTTAATTACAAGTGTTCTGAGATAGTGAGGTAATTTTTAGAAGTCCTACTATTTAAGATGTAACTATGACTCCTGTTCTCGGTGATTCTTTTCTTCTGAGTAATTTTCCTCCTGGGTGACTATAAAATAGAGGATTGTCTTGGCTAATATAGCATGTACAATTTGTTTAGAATTTATGCAGCAGATAATCAATAAATTAAAAACATGTATGTGTAACAGAGCTTTTGCTATCATTCTTTCTACCCACCATTGGACTTAAAAAATTTTGGGCTGGATCCTTGAAGAAAATCAGACTCAGGCATTTTTCCATAATTAGCTTTAATTCACTGCTGCTTCTATAACTATAAGCCTGGTCCCAAACTGATCTTCAGTGAAAATATTCTACTGGGAACCTCCAAACATTTATTCTGAGAATGCTTAAACCGGGTTTAAAACCTACATAGCCCCTAAGATCAACCTAGTCTAGACGCGTTATACTCCAGGGACATCCAAGAATTCTGACAAGTAGGAATGCAGTACAGTGACATTAAAATATCTGTTCTGGCAATGATCCATATTCCTGTTTTATAAAAGAAAATGATGCTGCCTATATATATTATAGTTCAACTTCCCATACCCTATTGACAAGCAGAGATTATTCTCAGTTGGTCATACAAAGATTAAGAATGATAAAAAATTATATTACACTCTGAATACAAAGTATTTTAAATAAATATTTTAATTCTATTGTTGACATTTACAAGTAGAAAGCATACAGTATGTTACAAATATCAAAATGTGGAAAATATGAATGTTACATAAGTAACAAATGTAAAAAAAGTATTTTCTTACCTTCCCTGAAAGTAAGAAAACCATTCATCATAGGAAAATATCAGTATCAAAAACACAGCTTAGGTGTAAAAAAAGTTTTTACACAGTATTAAAGAAAATGATCTACAAAACGACAGAAAATAAGTGTTGAAATTGGACTTTATATAAATTATAAAAACTGGGTACTTGGAGTAAATGTTAAATGGTTGAAAAATAAGTCCAATCATAGGCTTTCCTTAGATCAATTCTTTAAAATGTTAAAAGTATAGAATATTTTTTCAATAAATAACTTTTGAAAATGTCTCTTAGAAGTGCTGCTGAGAACACCATTCGCAGTAGGAAGATGGCAGTGTTCTGGGGACAACATGCAATCATTTTGTTCCAAATGGGAGCCTAATGAAAGTCAGGAGACTATAATCACCTGCAAAAGGGTTCAGAAGTTTTAACACAATTTCATAAGAAAGCTTTAAAGTGCTTAACTAAATGACTCAATTTTAGTACCCACTGTCACGTAAAACTTACTCCAATGCTCAGGCATTTCTGAGCAACATCAAACATGGAATCTATAATTCTGAAAAATGTTAATTGTACTTAGTCTTTCATCCAAGGATAGGGGGGTTCTTCACTACACTTCACGAGGATTGGTTAAACCTTATGGATCTTGCAATGCAAAATAGAATTCTAACAATACAATGGAAACAGTACACTTACCCCACTGTGAAAGTACAAGTTCATCTCTGCAATGATAAAGGTATTAATTTTAAAAATCACAAATCAAACACTGGTAAATAAGAAAAACTTTGCAAAATGCTGCATGCCACGTAGCTAGTTACAAAACACAATGCATGCAGGAGAAGGAATTCAACCAAGCATATTTAAATTAAGAGTTGTTCTGAGTCTGTTTCAGCAGCATTGTGGTTATTATTTTTTAAAGTTTCCCTCGACCACACCAGTTCATACTGGCCTGTGTTTCAAATGTGACCCAACCTCGTCGGCAACCGTACATGGTTTGAGTGTTTCTTGCTTTTATATTTTTACAACACCAGTACATAAACTTCAAACATACTGTTCTGCTTCCCCGTCTTTGGGGACTGGCTTAGCTGTCCCAGCTTTGCCTTCTTCATTTGCTGCTGCTTTTTCTGGGAGAGACGCCAAATCTTTAAAAACATCTACATAATGGCCAAAGCCGGGGCCCCAGTTCAAAAGGTTGTCCCAGTTGAAAGTCCCCGCTTGCTGCCCAAGCTGCAAGGGCAGCGTGCTGTCAGCAGGCCCGGGTGCTGCCGCCTGGGGGCCCGCGGGTCCTCCCTCAGCCCTGCGGCCGTGGTACCTACGAGGCTTCAGTCTGGCTCCGTAATTATCTTCATCATCTGCATCAGATTCATTGACTTGAGATAATTTGGGCATCCTGGAAGTGTATACCATTGGCTTTTCCCTGTCATATTCCATTTCTGAGCAAGTGAAAGACTCATGGGAGTCACTATCAGAAGAAGATTCTGGAGCTGGAATGCCATCGGCTGGATTCCTTGTTCTGGACAGGGGCCTTCTGCAGTCGTCCTCTGAAGAAGACCTCCCGTGGTCTGCACTGCAGATACTTGGGTTTCTAGGGCGAGGGGTGTTTAGCCTCTCCACCTCTTCAATGGAGAGTCCAACTGGGGGAGAAGATTCCAGAGGAATCTGCCCCATTGGCTGCTTTAGGCGACTCCCAGGTCTAGATCCATGTGATGCCATGGCCTGAGGACTCTTGCTTCTCCTGCCCAGCCTTGTGGCATAGTTGAAAATGCCAGGTTGGCAGGTGTCACCATGCATTTCCAAAGTATTGCCATCCCTTATAGGAAGATGCAATTCCCTCGCGGGGCTGTTTCTGTAGAAAGTAGAGGACTTGGAGAAAGGGGCTGGACTGTGTCGAGACAGCGGATTGGGAGTTGGGCAAGCTGAGTGGCTTAGGGAGCTGGTTCTTAGGCCTTGACCGTATGAGGGCTGGTAAGTCAAACTGCTTGCCCCCAAGGGCATGGGGGATTGCCTCGCAAAGCCGAGGGGACTGTGCCTCTGGATAGAAAATTTTGGGGTGTGGCTTCGGAACTGCTTATAGTGTTGGATGATGTCTGCATCTGAGGGAGCGATGCTGCTGGCATTGTCAATGTCATAGTGCTCTATCTCCTGCTCCGGAGATGCCAACGGGGCGCTGGGGATGGTTTCTGAGTTGTGAGGAATATCCGTCTCATCGTAGATAAGGTAGGGGTTCTCCCTTTCAATGATGTCTGGTTTCGGGTTCCCTTCAGGCTGCTTCCTCACGGTCATGTCATCCCCGTACGGGGGGATGTTGTCTGGATCGTCAAAAGCAATGTTCTCACTTCCCTTTTTCTTCTTTTCCTTGGGTTTCTTCTCCTCTTTGGGATTTTTGGCCTTCTTCCCCCTGCACTGATTGCACAGAATCAGGCTCAGGACCAGGAAGGCCAGGACTGTCGCACAGCTGCCCACGATGGCAGGCACGGCCCACAGCGGCAGGGAGATCTCTTCAGGGGCTTGACTCAGAACACAAACATAGCCCCCGGGACTTCCAGCTTTGCACACCTTCCCCTGAGGACAGAGGACCCCAAGACAGGCCACCACCATCTCACAGGTCCTCCCCGTGTACGACTCTGGGCAGCTGCAGGTGAAGCCAGAGTGCAGGCCTGGCTCACAGCTGCCACCATTCTGGCATGGGTGGGAGGCACAGTCTCCAGGAGGAACACACTTGTAGGCATACCACTGATTAATGCACAGCAGATCTCCCCAGCAGGGGTTGCTGGCACAAATGTTCGGGCCGCGACAGCCAATCTTCACCGAGGGATCTGTTTTGGAGATAGAGGCCAGGCTATGCTTCCCACTGAAAGGAAGACTTTCTCCACCATACAGCACAGAAGCGATGCAGCCATCAAAACCTGCGGGGGGAAGAAGTAGCAGTGAGGCCTTTTAGAAAAAAAACAAAGGCTTACACTATACTGCTTGGATCAGGTAAAGAGAAGCTCCACAGTCACCTCTTAAGAGACCAGAGACACCACAGTCTCAGCCACCATCCAGTTCACAAGCAGTCAAGCTGTGCATGCTACATCTTCGCAAGATGTGTAAGATTACCATGACACACACATGGAGCACGCTGCCTGGATACTTCTCCTTCTGAAGATTTATGAATGACTTGGACAGGCTGGACTTTCTTTTTTCTCTCTTCTCATTTATCTATTTCTTTTGTTTTTATGGTTTATTTACCAAGACTTGCATACATAGAAATAAAAGGTTTTTTAAACAACTTACAAAGAACAAAAATAGGCCAATAACTTCAACCACCAGATCCTGCATTGCCGATGAAGATGATATTGCTCCCAAGGAGTTAAATGTATGTTCCAGGGGAACAAAAGAAAAATTTTAGCTATTATGATGGTTTCTGGGCCTCAAAAGTACGAATGAAAAATATGATTATGATATTAACATTTCATGACCTGGGGATGGCAGGGGTTAGAAAAAAATATCTAAAATGTCTTTTTAGGAGGATGATAAAGACAAAATGAAAAGTTGAGAAGCACCTCGCTAGACTGGAGTGCACTAATACTGGTAACGCTTCTATCTCAGAGCCCAAGAACCTATTTTTACACCAACAAAAAAGCATGATTTGTTTCTGCTTCTTTTCTTACAACATCCAAATGAATTAGTGTCTGTATTCTAAAATAAAATAAATACATAAGTACTTATGACCTGGACTTTAACTTTTATGCCTTAACTCCATTACTCATTCATGCATTTTTTCAATGTTCCTTATTTGATGCATCATTCCCCTCTAGTGACATCCCCATCCCTGATACTCTCTTTTTCCATGAGGTTTGGGAAGTCTGCTTCTTTCCTACACTGCTGGATTTATTCCTATTACTTAGTCTCCTTTTCTGACTCATTCTACTCTAAACTCTTAGAGATAGTCAAGGGAGTGCCCTGGGCACATTAGGTGATCACACACAGGCCCAGTACTTCAATTACCTGCTCGACACTGACAACTCCTAAAGATATATTTCCAGCTAAAGTCTAACTTTGAGTTCCATCCCATCCATCCAAAGGTCTTTCTCAAATATACCTCAAACCCAAAATGTCCCAAACCCAATCTGATGTTTCCCAGAGATGTGCTCCTTTTGCAGCGTTCTGTGATTTCCTTTCTCAGTCGCACTACACTTCTTGGAGTTGAAAAGTCAGAAACCTCCCTGAATTTTACATAATCACCAAGAGTTTGGTCAACATTAGTTCCCAGAATACTTTTTGCCTATCTATTTCTTTCCAATTCTTCAGCCACCACCCCATAGGAGCTCACAAGGAACCTTGCCCAGATCATGAAATATCTTCCCAAGTAATTTCTGCTTGGGAATTCCCTCATGCCCTTCTCAAATTCATTTTCCATGTGATAGCCTGAATGGTCTTTCATATTGCTGCATATCTAAGCTTAACACTTCTGTGATTAAAGTTTTTAATAACTTCACATTGTTCTGCGAATAACATCAAAACTGCAACATGGTCTTGAAATCTCTGCTTCATTTCCAACTTCATCTTTTGCCTTTTGACATCAGCCCCAATGTGCTGTGTAACCTTTACATAATCTACTCCCTTTTATTTAATTCCCATCAGTATAAATTAATCTGTCATATTCTTTCATCATTGTGTACTCATCATTCAGATTTAAGTACACATGTCAATTTCCAGCTAACTTTCCTTTCCTTCTTTTTTTTTCAATGTATCTTAGAATTATACATTCTTCCTTCACAACATTTACCATAGATTAAAATAATACATTTACTTGTGTAAGGATTTGATGTTTGTTTCCTTAATGAATCATGTGTTCCATGAAGAGAGTGGCTATGAATGAATAATTAAATGAATAAATGTATAAATAAATGTTTTGTGGACAAGCAAAGCATGGAAGCACCATGGGCTGAATTATTATCCTGGTAGGACAGTTAGCTAAAGGAAGTGATGGCTGAAAACTTACTACAAACTTTCTAAAGTTAATTATGATAGCCTTAGAATATGGGATCCATGCTAAATGAGTAGATTTTAGCTGCTCTTTCCACAAAAACCAATTACTTTTTTTATTTTTACCATGCTACCCAGGAAAGTATAAACCAATTACTTTTTGAGGAACAATTTTACCTTTCCTTTGTGACTCTACTCAAGATAAGCATTTACCTGTTTGAGTGTCCCGATGAGCTTGATTGGGTGGAATGCCTCCAAGAGATATAGTAAGCACATCAAAGCCACCAAAATCCTGCGTAGGATGGATAATATCTCTGTTATATATTCTGTCGACGGACAAGACTGTGGCTGTTCCATTTTTCCCAATTAGGAAAGTATGCCAGTGGCCATCTGCAACATACACTTCGGGAATATTTCTCTCCACTTTCCCAGCAATTCCTGCATCTGATGTAAAATGTACTTTGCCATTCTTAATCTGTAAAACATATTAAAAACAATATAAAATTAAAATATGATATGCTTAAGTAAAAATTCTTAGGGAAACTAAAATTTTGATCAATCTAAAACAGAGAGTATAGCTGAAGAATCTGGTTATATTAGAGTATACTTACACATCTTGTCTCTATAATTTTAGGTAAAATATACTTTCACATTTAATAGTTTCAATAGTTTTTAGGGTATTCTTATATGTATACTCAGCTTTTCAAGATACATAGAATTACTTTCCAGAATACAATTGACATAATACAGGAGTGAAAACCCATTTAAAAATAAGTAAATTACACCTTCTTTGTGATTATTTGTATTTCAATGGCAGTGGTGAGTGTATTATATTGTGAAGTTTAGTAAAACGCCCACAGTAATCAAAAAATGTGAAAACCACTTGCAAAAAGAAAAATGAATGCTCAGCTAAAAAGGAAGCATAGTTGGAAAAATAAAGACGAAAATAAATGGTTTTACCTCTCATCTATTACACACTGGAATCTTAGGAAAAATAATGCCTATTATTTATATCACTTATTGAGATGAAAAGCTATGATGAATAAAGGGCAAATTCTTAGTAATGAGGTGTCTGGGCAAGTCTTCACTTTGGCTGTCTTTTACAATTTATCTAAGGGATATTTGGTTTCTTTAACTTTGCCGAGTAGAACATTGGGTAACAGGATGCTCCTACTCCAGTTTCCAGCTACCAAGTTTCCAGTATTTTGAGTAGACTTTAGAAAATGAAATAATTTATGAGGCAGGATGAACATTTGGTTCAGGGAGCATGATCCCATCACAACTGCCAGAGCTGGTGCCTTGGCTGGGGGATGAAGTGGCACTGTGCCTCAAATAACGGGAATGAAAGGCTAGACCAGTTTATTTTGTCACTCAGATCAAATGCTACTTCTGCATGCAACAAACACATCTGGTAGAACTAAAAATCAGTTCATTTGTACTTTGTGGAAAATATGCCGAACACATTTACATACATTATACATACAGTAATATTTTATTAAAGCAGTCTTTCCAGATAATAATATATTTCAAAGTCAGATAGGGAAAAAAAAAAGAAAATTCAAGTTAAATGACAATAACATTTCATCAAATGGGCAACATCTCATGACACAGTAAAAACAGCAACTTCTTTTTGGTTATATCCAGAGGCATTTTTGAAAAGAAGTGTTAGAAAGAGCCTTCCCCCAGTTTCTTTCCTAATTGGTCTCACCATGTCATCCTTCACCCAGAGCAACTTCCAGTCTTGCAAGCGCCATTCATGGTATATATGTGTACCATTTTTTATCTTTTATGCCATATGTTTACTCCACCTTTTCTATGTTTAGACATTTTAGATACACAAATACTTACCATTGTGTTACAACTGCCTACAATATTTAGTACAGTGACATGATGTACAAGTTTGTAACGTGTGAGCAATAGGCTATAGCCTGGGTTTTTGGCAGGCTAGAACATCTAGGTTTGTGTAAGTACACGCTACCATGTTCACACAAGGATGAAATCGCCGAACGATGCACTGGGCACTTATCAGAAAGTATCCCTGTCATTATTAGCAGAATATATCCCAATGCATTACTGTATTTATTTGTTCATTTATTTGTTTCTGAATCTACAAAGCTTTAAATCTCTTATTCCAATTCTGTAGCCTCACTTAAACAAACACACAAGCAAACACAAAATTATAAAACTTATTTGGAGTATAAATAAAGTCCATTACTGGCCTATTATTATAGAACTCCAAATATGGAGATATATCATATGCTAGGAATGATAAGAGATTTGTGAAATGCTTTAAATATCACGTCAATAAAGTTATACAACAGTAGGCTTTCTTTTTGCCTTTCTTTCTGAAATTTTCTCTTTTTGTTTTTTTATCTGAACAGATTCAATCTATTCTACATATTCTTCTCTCTCCTCACGTTACCATCTTTACCTACTCCTGGTACTCTCTCTCTCCTCTAACCATATGGAACCCCACTGGCCCAATGCTCTTCCTCATTTTTCACAAAATATCTTCATCTTCTGCCTGCCTCTGTGTGTGTGTGTGTGTGT
This sequence comes from Lepilemur ruficaudatus, assembly GCA_963574885.1. Lineage (NCBI taxonomy): Eukaryota > Metazoa > Chordata > Mammalia > Primates > Lepilemuridae > Lepilemur > Lepilemur ruficaudatus. The sequence goes on along the minus strand of CAUYRT010068263.1, from coordinate 66,496 downwards.
GTGCATGTGTGTGTGTAGAGAGATTGAATCAGAGCACGCAAAACATAAGAAAGAAAGAAGAGCAGAAGAGAGTCAAAAGAAAGAGAAGAAACCCAAGTGCCTTGGCCACTGATAAGCTAACTGCTAAATAAAAGTCCACTGTAACTAGCTTTCTAGCCTGTACAAGCAGATCATATTCTGGCCATTCAAATAATTTGCCTTCTTAAAACAGCGACTGTCTCCTAGTCTTATTTAGTTCTTCTTAGTCACTGTCTTTATTTTTGTTTTTTACCTATTCTCTTTATCTGCCAAGCCCATTAATCTCTGAAAAGCTTCTTTTCAAAATTTTCATGCAAAAAGTATGCATTTTGGTTTGTATTAGTCATGATTTTTATCAATTAGCACTTATGTTCCTTTCAGAAAAAAAAAATCTATTAATAAGTGCTTGCTACCAAAGGAACAATCTAGAGAAGTTGCATGTTACTGTCCTGTTGGAAATGCAAGAATTTACGGGGACAAAAATGGTTTTTAACTTTCAGCTTCTGCCTTAGGGAAGAAAAAATTTTGTCTCTGATTTTTTTCAAACACATTGTATTTTGACTGAACTCCTTGGCTTAAAGAGATAATTTTAGTAAATTCTTAGGAAGAGAAATATTCATATGTCATTTAAATGGCACAGGGACTTGGAAGCAGCTTAACAGATAATGCACCAGCCTCAAAGTCAAAGCCTCTCAAAGTATATAAAATATAAAATACGTTTCTTGTACAAGAAGAAGATTTACTTCTTTCTTTACTTCTTTAAATTTCTTTATTTTTTATATCTTTTTCAATGAAATAAACACCAAATAACATTATACAATGGTGTACGTGTTTTGTTTCACAGTTGATTTATGAATTCTCAAACTGTGTCCTTTGCTTCAGTAATAGAGATAAAGTTATAACCTGAAGATGTTCTCTTGTAGGGTAGAATGTCTGCAGTTGGCACTACTGACATTTTAGAGTAGATAATTCTTGTTGTGGGTGCTGTGCTGTGCACTGTGGGATGTTTAGCAGCATTCCTGGCCTCTACCCACTAGATGCCGGTAGCTCCTTCCCACCCACCCCCAACTGTGAAAATCAAACCTGTCCCCAGACATTGCTGTGTGACTGTCCCTGGCAGGGGGTGGGGGGTAAAATCACCCCCAGTTGAAATGTCTGCTCTGGGAGGATTATAATTTGAGAAATAAAAAAAAATGGTGTTTGTACTACTTATTAAAGATATGTACATGCAACTTAACAACCAGGGTTGGCTTGGACAGACTGAAATTTTGAGGATAAAAAGGCTAAAGTTTAGGGGTGAACATCTATTTTTATTTTTATTAGTTCTTTATGAACTCATATTTTTAGTAATCATCAAATATTAATTTATAGGTGAAAATAATTCAGGAAATATGGGCTTGGTTTCCTAAGAATTTACTAAACTTTATATGAAGAATTATCGATAGAATTATACAAAATAATATTAATGAAAAGTAGTTATGATACCAACTAAAGAAACTGTTGTCTAAAAGATGATGACTTATCTGTGGGAAAGAAAGCAGAATAATAGTGTTTTAAAAATTCAGAAAGCTAAGAGTTGATGGAAAAATGCATATCTAATAAAATTATTCACCAATTCAGCAACTATTTACAGATGAGAAAAAACTAAATTATGTAAAAGCCTAATGATGAATCAATCCATTGTTTTCATGAAACGCAATTTTTAAAAATTATTTATTTAAAAATTATTTGGAGAGGTTAGATAAAATTTTACTTATACTAAGTTCCAAATATACTTAACTTCACAGAGTTTACCTAGATGGTAAATTGAACACATGCTCTAGAGTAAAGTCAAATAATTTCAAAATGCTTTTCAATCCTGCCAATCAATGTATACTTATCAGAATTTGAAATAATTCCTAGAGAAAATATTTTTCCATTTCAAAGACATCACATTTTTGTTTTGCTTTGTTTAAAAGTAGAGAAAAAGCCATATAGATTTCTATCAGAAAAGTAGAGTGCAACTAATTCTTTCTGTGCTGGCCTACCTGGCAGTGGTCTCTATTCTAAACCAAAACAAAAGTGTTTAGAAACCAAACCATTCAGATCTCTGTTACTCTGGCCAATGCCTGGGGAATAGTTAAGATAGATGATATTGGAATAGTGCCCAGCATTCGTCGCAACTCCAGTGTGTTGTAAAGAAAAGGACAGAAATTGTGGGAGAAGTGATTTAAACCGTGACACAGCAGGCGGTCTAGTCAAATGAAGTGGCCATTCGCTTTTGTCTCACCTTCACAGTAGTGTAATTGCTGCTTTCTTGGATATGGATTAAAATGCCATTCTCGCTTCTTGTCCTGAATTTTATTTCTAGACTGTTCACACCAAAAGATTCCAATGTGGCACCTCGTATGCTCTGTCTTAACAAATACTCCCGCTTCTCAGTCTGACTCATGTGGTAGTCCAGGCGCCCTTTGCCCTCCAGTGACAAGGCAGTGTCAGGGGTAACAGCTGAAAGCCAAAGGAAAAAGGGAAAATCAATGCACCCAGTAGGCACTTCTTAGAGAGTTTTCTACAGTGACAAAAAAAATTTTAAAAAGGGCAATGAAAATATTAAGTTTTGGATTTAATGTACCTTAAATCTACTCTTAAAAAAGTAATTTCTATTTGTGAATTATTATATAAGTTGATTTCAAATACTTAAATCCATTTCAGAACCATGAAATGTAAAACACTTTCTAACAGTCATTAATCATTTGGGAAATAGTCAAAAAATATTTGTCACATGATATAAATCATGAATATCTGAAGACACAGCCACCTGGACATACACACTTGAAAAATTTGTTTGTAATGAGTTTAAACTATATTTCCAAAATTTATAAATGAATATATGTTTTCATAGTTAAAATGATTTGTGATCTTTAATCTCTAGCATGTTATAAACTTGGACTAATGCGTATGACCAAAATTTGTATTTGTAATTAACTTTATTTTCAGTTATCATCATGTATAATTTAATTTGTTCTCATGTAAAATCAGTATATATAATTATAATTTATGATAATCTGATAAAATGTTCACACTCCAGAAGTATAGAAACTTAAAGTTATGGTAACAAATAATATAGCTAAAGAAAGGACGTTAAAAGATGAGCTCAAAAGGATTTTAGCACCAACCAGTACAATTTAAATGGATAAATTTTATAGTATGCAACTTATATCTTGCTTTCAGAAAAAGAGGCTCAGGCATTTATCTAGCCAACAACTCATCTCATATTCCAGATGCGATGAGTAAATGACTTAGTAAATTCGCATTACTTTAAAAAATCATGTGACAACATACTTTTTAAAATGTTTTCATTATCTCAGAAATAAACAGAATTGTACTTTCTGCTACTAAGATATTTTAGATTATACTAAAACCTAAATTTTGTCACACATTTCTATTCATTTGCATATTATAAGTGAATCATACGCCTCCTTAGAAAGTAGTCATATACCTGTAATTAATATAAGAAGTAACCATCTATTTGAAAATGAAGCAATTTTTATAAAAGAGGCCCCATTACGGTTAGTGTGATGCACAGCTTGAAATTACAGAACGCCATTTTCTAATGATGGCTTGGACATATCAATGTCCTATTAACAATAACTTTAGGCCTTAAAAGATAATTAACTAATGAAGGGACTTAAAAAGTAATATTCAAAACTAATTCCAATACTTACAAATTAAAATGAAAGTATCATTCTCAATTTAAATATATTGCTATCGTATGATGTCTTGAGCTCAATGCTCAGTGTCTTAGTGTGTATACTTTTTTTTGCCCAAATACAGAAAATTCAACAAAGAAGTATTCCCCAGAGGCAGATAATATGAAACCAAAGCCTGAATAAAGCCCCTGATCTTTTAAATTGACTAGCATTCTTATAGGTAAAACAAAAATAACAGAATGATATATTTATAAAATGGAAGCTAGAGATTTAGTTAAGTTTAAATAATTCCTTATAAGGATGTCACTTTTCTTCAGGTTAAAAAAATAAATTTAATATTGTCACTGTATTTTACCAATTATTTTCCATTTAATATTTTCAATATATAGGATGAAAATATAATTTCTAATTCAATCACATATTTGGATGCATATATTTATCTTCTCCTGGTTATCATTTCCAGTGAAAGATGGACAAGCTCACACACATTTTTCACAGTATTTCCCAGTCAATCCTTCTTTGCATTGACACTGCTGCCACGACCAGTAGTCCATACACGTGCCACCGTGCTGGCAGGGGCTGCGAGTACAAGCACCTTCTAGTCTAGGGCATCTGTAATAAAATCACAATAAAGAGCTATAAAGCGCATGCAAGATGGGGGGAAGTTTGCAAAAAGTAGACATCAACTGTTATGAACATGTTTAATTTCAAGCACTCAATTATTTGAAGCTCAGGTTCCAACTACATTTAGAACAACTAATCAAACTAGAGGTTGTCCTGTAACACATGGTCTGCCTCATTCTAAAAGAGAAGATTAAATAAAAATAACAACTTTCACAATAAAGAAAAAAGTGTTACAATTTCTTCTTGAAATTAAGTCTTATTTGGGCAACATACCTTGGTCAAACAAACATTTCAGCTAAGATGATCCAGGGGCCACATACTTATTTGATACCTCTCTAGCAGGCTACTCCTGGCAACTGAGGTTTATTGAATGTCTACCATATGCCAAGTACTGTTCTAAGCATGGAGGTAAAGTGATAAAAAAAAATCCGTGCATTCATGAAGTATTTATATTTCCTTGTGGAAGAGACAAACAATAAAGAAACAAAGTTGCTATCTATGTAGTTTTGTTAGAAAGATGGAAGTTCCAAGGGAAATTAAGACAGAGAAAGGGTACAGGGAGTATGGGCGTTTGTTGGATCTTTAGATTAAGCAGTGAAAGAAGGACCTGTCTTTGTTAAGATCTAAACAAAATAAGGGAGCAAAGTATTTCTGGTAGAAGATCACTCCGGGCAGAGGAAACAGCAAGTGAGAAAGCCCTGGAGTGAAAGCGAACGGCCATGTTTGAGGAACACCAAGATGCTCAGCATGGCGGTAGCCGAGTGAACAAGAAGTTAAGGAGTCGGAAAGTTAAGGGGGAGGCCGGATCACAAAGCCTTGTCAGTCAGGGTAAGGACTTTTGACTTTTGCCCTGAGCGAGATGGGAAGTTATTGAAGCACTGGGAGCTGAGAAGTGATAAGAACTGACTTGGTTTTAAAATTGTCATTCTGGTTGCTGGCAGACTGGATCTAAGGTCTGACAGAAAGAGAGGAATCAAAGGCAAGTCTAAAAGTTTTATCTGAGCAGGTTTTGTCCTAAAAAGATGTTCACAACATATTTTTAAAAGAAAAAAAATCGATATTTAAAAAATATTTGTGTGAACGTGGAGAAAGATACAGGATCCACACCAAAGTATTACCAATGGTTGGCAATCACGACCCTGTATTCTTCTATACTGTTCAATTACTAATAATGATGAGCTAGAAATACTTTGTAACAGAACAACAACAACATATGAAATAAGAAAGGCAAATGCCAAATGCATTCAAGCACTTAAGTTACAAACATGAGAATGTATTCACAGCTTTGTCTTTGTAATTTTATTTCTAGAGATCACATCCAAGAAACTAATGCACAAAGATTTTTGTGAAACTGTGTTCATCACAGAGTTATTAATGGTATTTAAAATTCAAAACAATGGAAAACATTTGGTATTTTTAGGCATTTGAGTACAATAATTTCATCTTTTGATGCTCAATTACTACATCATACACTTTTTGCATTTTTCTTTAGAATTGTAAGAAATAAAACTGCCTTACTGATCTAGTATGTTTTGTGCTGCCAAAGCTTGGCTGGGTTCCAGAGGCCTCCCATTGACTGCAAACTCCATTATACACCCAACAAAATCATGGCTTTCCACGTGTCCTCTCCTCTGAAGGATTGGTTCCAGCGACCTGATACCTCCAACTGTGACTCGATTTGGCTGAACATCAAGAGTCCTAAATAAAAAAGCAAAGGTAAGAATATTAGTACCAACAAAAGAGATTTTTAATAGAAGGTTTAATTTAAAAAACAATGAATATGAAGGATGTATCAATATTTATTTTTCCCTGTTTGTTACTGTTTCTATTAAAATCACTTATTTTTTGATAGATTAATGGTATATTTCAGCTTTAGGTGCTATTAAAAAAATCTACTGATAATCGTCACATAAACTTTTACAGAATGTGTTTTGAAAGAATTGGGGTCCTTATCTTACACTTCTTCCAGGACCCAAATTACATGCAATTATTTCATGAAGTTTTCAAAAAGAATATTGGCATCATTAAACTTTCTTTTCTCTAGTTTTATTCTCATTCTAGTACCTTATTTCACACCTTTTTAATGCAATATTCTGTAATTTCATTTATAAGAAAGTATTTTATGGTATGAAAAAGTTTTGGGGGGAGAAATAAAGTATCTTCAACGTTTATATAACAGCATAATTATTCTTAAGTGTAAAATTTCTTTTTTAATTTCAAGTAATAATAAAGATCAAACTAATTATTTTACTTACCAGTCATCTGAAACTGCCACATTACTGACAGTACAATATCCTGGTTCTTGGTTCTCAGAACAGGAGTCCACAGTTAAGGAAGCAGCCTGTAAATTAAAGCAAGAGAAGGAAACGTTCACCTTGGGTCCCCCATCCCTATGAGCCTTTCCAGCCATACTAACCAGGACTTATTTCTATGTGGATGTGATTTCAAAACTGTGATAACACTTTGATTTAATGTACTATAAAAGGTAACATAATATAATTGCAGTGTAACATTAAATTATGAGCATATATTTCCTTGATATCTATAAAACTAAAATTATAACTATCTTTATATAAAGAGGTGAAAGGGGGCTTTCAGAAATCTTCTCCTGCTCCTTGTTTTATAGATGAAAGGACAAATGCCATTAATCTTCCTTAGAATCTTCCCAGAATACCTTAGGTCTGTGACATCTTCCTCAGGTTACACGCTTAAGAGAGAATGTTTATTCTACTATCCAGCTATTCTAACAAATTGAGAAAACATTCAATTGTTGATTTTCAAAAATCTTATTCTAGGCTGGGCATGGTGTTTCACGCCTGTAATCCTAGCATTTTGGGAGGCAGAGGTGGGACGGTCACTTGAGGCCAGCAGTTTGAGACCAGCCTGAGCAAGAGTGAGACCCTATCTCTACAAAAAATAGAAAAATTAGCTGGGCATGGTGGCCTACACCCGTAGTCCCAGCTACTCAGGAGGCTGAGACAGAAAAACTGCTTGAGCCCAGGAGTTTGAGGCTGCAGTGAGCTATGATGAAGGCATTGCAATCCAGCCTGGGCAACAGAGTGAGACCATGTCACAAAAAAAATAACAAAACAAAAACCCCCCCAAACCCATGGAAAACCTTATTCTAATAATATTTCATTCTTATGTACAAAAGATTATGAAAATATAGTATAATATTATTATAGCAATCCGAAAATATTAATCCTAGGATTAAAGTTTGAAAAAACAAATAAATGAAATAAGTGCCCTTTCATTTATGTTAAGAATTATTATTTATAAATGACATATTATAGCATATCTCTATATAATCTGAATGTTTTATTATATAATGTTATACAGCAGAAACTCTCCAATTGTATTTAAATCACAACTAACAGTAGTCATTTTTTTGCATTCTAAAGGATGCATATCCCCTTGAGACAAAAGCTTTCTATTTAGAACATATATATGTATATATATGTTATATATATGTACACCGCACCCTTTAGGTGTGAATATACCTGTACCCTCCTCCCCACCACCTACCCTACATTTTTTCCTTGTTGAAATTATAAGGAAGGTCTTCAGATTGTGGCATTTCAGAAAATGGTCAGTAAATCATAAAAGAGGCATAACTCAATGCAGAATTATAGCAGGATTGAGAGTTTCTCCCAATAGAGAGAATAAAGGGTTCTACCTAAATTTATGAATGCCACAAAACAGGACTAGTCCAACATCGTAGAACTGTCTAAGAGAAATATAAATACTGTGCAGGTATCCATTTATCAGAATGCTTACCATTTGAGGTTAATTTTAATAAGAACAAAGCAAATGTAGGAAACAGCACAGGAAGGTTAAGCAAGCTGATAACATGACACCTCCCTGCACGCAAAGAGGATAAATATCAGATTTTGTGTCTTACAGAATCAGGTCACTTTCATTATGGGTGGAAATGATTCATTTCTTTAATATACCAATTTTATCAATATTGCTTATTATTTTTAGGTGCTGTCCATAAAATGTATATTTAGATGGGATATTTGTAAATATTTATCTTAAATATCTCACATTTTAAAAATAATGACTGGGGTCAATTTATAATCAACTTATAAACTGTGCATCAAATATTACTGTCCAGCATACTTTTAAATATCTCTATGAATTATGATAAGCTCCATGCAATGAACTCTGGTGAGCCATGTGAATTTTTCCTTGTTGTCTTTTAAATTAAATTATAATAAATACTAACATTTTTAGGAAATATTTGCACTTTTAATTCTTTGTCAAGACATTCATGCCTCATTTAGTTAACTTTTTCAGTAGTTATGATTCTTTCCAGTTATCTATAAAATTGAGTGACATTCAACCTCAAAAGTAGTATTAGGTTTTCATGATACAACTTATATTGCTTATGTCAACTATTTGATTTAACATATCTCTCTATATATACAAAGTATCCATTCTAGAGATCCCTGAAGCTATCATAAGCGAGACAGTATCACATGAATATTTATGAATACCTCAGCTAGAAAAATAACCTTAGAATTATTTAAATTTTGTGTTAGTCATTAATATTTCACATCAATATATATTTTTTTATTTTCTAAAAGCTTAGTGACACCAAAGAAAGAATAACCAAGGGGCTGTTTTATTTGAACAGAAGCTCATGCAATTTAATCTTCAGAGTTAAATACTCCTTTACTGTTGAATTTTTCTACCAGTACCCCTGTAAATTGATATGTTTCTATCCTGACTATGCAATGATTTAAAGCTGAGAGATTAATGATATTTCCAGTTTCTAACAAAAATCATTTGAACTGTAGAAAATAACAAATTCACAATCCAGTAGGGGCCTTAATTTGGATGTTTTTTGAAACAGGGGGACTGAAGTATGACTGAAGTAATAATGGAAGAGATTTTTTCACTTCGGTTTTATTTAAAACTTGATTACTATGGCCACATATCACAAATGAGCTGCATACGTCACAGAACTTTCTCCACTCAGCTCTTGTTCCCAAGTCCTTGTTTGATAGAATCAAATGTACATGAAGTTTAAAGGGACTTTGGAGGTCATCAGGTAAAATTGTCTCTTCTACATAATAGTCTGCTTGACAACATCTCAAAAATATGGTTATCTTACCTATGCTTGGAGAATTAGGGTAAAGTGGTATCTACTATTACTCATTAGGGTCACCTATCAGTTTTAGAATATTAATGTGGCTATAATAACCCAAAACTACATATATCATCTCTAAATATTTGTTCTAATTATGGAAGGATCGATATTCATGGTTACATCAATATTTATGAATATTCCATAAACTTAGTTGATAAAGCAGCAGCAGGGTTTGAGAGGATTGATTCCAATTTTAAAAGAATTTCTACTGTGGGTAAAATGCTATCAAACAGCATCATATGTCCTAGAGAAATCTTTCATGAAAGGAAGAGTCAATTGATATGGCAAACTTCATTGTTGTCGTATATTAAGAAATTGCCACAGCCAACCCAAGCTTTCACAACCACCACCCTGATCAGTCAGCAGCCACCAACATTAAGGCAAGACCCTTCACCAGCAAAAAGATCACCTCTTGCTGAAAGCTCAGGTGATTGTTAGCATTTTTTAGCAATAAATATTTTTAAGATATGTACCTTTTTTAGAAATAACGCTATTGCACACTTTATAATAGACTACAGTATAGTCTAAATATAACTTTTATATGCACTGGGAATTCAAAAAATTCGCATGACTCACTTTATTGTGATAATTGCTTTATTGTGATATTTGCTTTTTTGCGGTGGTCTGGAACCGAACCCACAATATCTCCAAGGTATGCCTGTGTATAATATGAAAATCTCAAATATAATGGATTTGTCATTCTCAGAATACCTTAGATAGTCCAGAAAAACCCATTTCATTCTAACACAGTCTTATATCATAGACTTCACAGATTACAGTATATTGAGGTGCTAGTGTAATAAGGATTAATAAGAATAGTACTACATTGAGATAAGTATTAAATATCATCTTTGATCAGTAATATATTTGTAAAAAAATATTCTCCCCTTGTTCCTAAATTGTTTCTTCTGTTATGGCAGAAATTCTTATGAAAGAAAAGTAGCTATTTTAAGCATAGTCCTGACATGGCCTTAAAAACACACAGGAAATATCAATAAAATTTTTATGCACTAGGCTATTTTCTTTACTTTCTCCCTTTTAATGTTTTTGAAATAGCAGCATAGTCATCATGAGCAAAAGAAAAACAGCACTTCTGATACTGTTGTAGTTCCTAACTAATTTGGTCAAATGATGAATAAACATAATTTAACTCTGCACCTCGATCGTGCTTTACTTAAAGGCCTAATTAAGTGGATATACAACAGGACGAAGTTAATGCAGGATGAATTGTCTTACCATTCCTGCTCTCCGGGCGATCACGGTGTGAAAATGTCCATCTGACACCTTCTTCATGGTGGTGAGTTTATAGGTACCACTGCCTAAATTATAAGAGAATCTTAGTCTTTCTTCGGCAATTTCGAGGGCCAAAAACTCAGCCCGGTCCCCTGTCTGGTTGTCATAGTTGTAAAGCAACAAGGCATGACTTTTGATTGTTGCAAATTTGACATAAATATAGTTGTTATTGGGGTCCAAACTTGGAAATTCCATGTATGATAACTCCTCAAATCCATAACTGTTCAACTCGCAGTGTTTTCCAAAGACACCTGTAGGTGAGAAAATTGGCAAATTGACACATGAAATTCCATTGAAGTTTTATTATATCATTTTGATTAAAATATTTTAAGTTACAAAATGAATCATGCTTTTTAACAACTTTTTTATTACTCTCCAAAGAATATCATCTAAACTAAAATTGAATTAGAACGAATTGATGAACTTTATAACAGATGATAAACAAATGTAATTATTTTTCACTGGCCAATTAGGGAATGTATTCAAACATGACCCACTTTTAAAACTTAAGGACTTAGTGAAATGGAGTATGCCTGATTAGATTTCTTTTCTGGAAAACTTTCAAAATTATTTTATCAATCTTTTTAGGGTTTTAATATGCTGTAACTTTCAACCAAGATACTTCCTTCTTAATATGTAATTCTTTAAAAAAAATTAAATTCAATTTAAGATGGCAAACTCATTTGTTCTGACTTTTAAAAAAAATCAGTGTCTATTTTCATGATATTTTCAGGGGTCATAACATGAGAGAAGGGAATCATAGCTTATAGGGAAGGAAATAACTGTCTAAAGTCTTTATCTCTTTCTTGTTTTATACCCTCTTTGGGTATGATTCAAACAACACTACTTTAAAATAGCTTTTTGTTTTTCTGAAATTCAGAATTCCCATTTGTTTGTGCTGGTTCTTTTTCAAACTTTAAAAATTTTATTATGTTACAATGCTAAGCCAATATTCTTTTCCCACAAATATTAGTAGACTGTGGCAAATGATTGGAAAATTAACCTTTGCCAATACATCATGTTTCTCATTAACTTGCAAAGGTTCTTAATTTTGGCTTTATTGCTCTAGTAAATGCATTAAATTGACTTATTTATTTATTTTTGCATTACATTTAGAATCAGAGAATTGTTCAGCTCGAAGGAACCAATGCCATTATTTTACAAAGTATATAAAATTTGCCCAAGGTAACAGAACCATGGGAAACAGCCAAAATTTGAGACCAGATCTACTGATTGTTTAGTTGTTTTGACCATACCACATTTTATATCCAAACATTCTTTAAATTAAAATGGCCTAGAAGCTGATATAAAAACTGTGTCATTTATCTTTTCCTTTTCTATCCAGACTGAAATAATATTGATTATAAATGAGGAGAAAATATGTATAACTTATTTTAAATCTTTAACTGAAGTTGAAGAAAAAGCAAGCAATTACAGAAATGATATATATCCTATATATTAGACATGGTATACAGGTATTTTCATATAATATAGAATAAATTTGTTATAGCTATCATATAATATTTATATCTTATATATTTATAAGACATATATAATTGATAGTTATGTATCATGAGTTATATTTACTTATATTACATATATATTATATTATACATACATTATATAAATATGCAGCAAGAGTAAATGAAGTTAAAGAAAAAGCAAAGATAAAGCACACAAATGAAATAGAAAGATTATAGATAAAAAGTTTGTACCATGTGCCCATTCTTGTGTTTCCTGATTAAATTTTAATTACTCTATAAAGGTGTACTTAAAATTTAAACATAAATATATGTAGAAAATATAGAGATACTGGAAAGATGTTTCACATTTCTATTCAAACTGATTCTGTATTTTCAAACATGAAACTTTTGTTGTGGATTTTTTTTCTTCTTAAAGGGGTTTGTTACTGTTTCTACAACAAGGTAACTTCTTTTCTTTGAAATATAATAATAGAATGTAATGAGTAGTATTTTAAATCTGCCTTTCAGATAGAATGCCATAAAATAAATCTAAAGGTCAAGGGAAGTCATAAAAATTACTCTAATACGGGATAACGTGTACGTATTATATTAAATGAAATCTAAATTACTTAATAGGGAAATTTATATATAATATTTTAGTAATTATATATAATACACACATATTTACACACTATAATTTTTATAGGACATTATGCATATATATATAGTGTGTATATATATTACATATATAACAAAGCAATTCTAAGAGTTATAATTATACAGACTATCTTTGTAAAGTCTGAAGCACTTTATATTTTTCCTAAAACATAGTCCCAAAAAGGTAAGCATCTAAAAAATTTTTAAAAATCTAAACAGCAGTCAGTCTTTTACTGATGAGAAGATAAATAGTGCAAAAAAATTTTTTTAACTTCAAAATGATAGTTTAAGTGTTGTTCTGTGGGATGCATGTGTAACTATCTCTGGCTATTTGCTTGAGGCATTTCATCTGTCATTGTTATTTGTATATTTCATTCACATTCAATATGAAAAGAAAAATCCTTTTTCCTTTTAATTCTATCTTTGTAGTCTCAAATTATGGATTGGTGTTTCAGGGGTTTTTGTTTTGTTTTATTTTGTAAGTGTTTATGTTGTCAACTAACAATATCTAAGTTTAAGTAATGTTTTTTGTCTTTACCACTGGAAAGAAAAGGGGAGAAGTCTGTACTGCCAATTACGTGTGATCTGTGTCTATTTTAATTTATATTCTGCTATTTCCCTTTCCTTGGAGATGCCTTGTAGGGTGAGAGGAAGGTATATTTGGACCCCAAAACACTTCACCTAACAATCAACAAATGTTTTATCAGCTATACTACTGCAACAACTTGTTACTATTTGCTATTGATTTCCTTAAATCCTCATATTTGCAACTGGAATGTAAAGGAGTCCCTAAAAATACAAACAACTCTGTTCAGTCATTTGAAAATCATTTTCTACTTTCCACTCCAATCCCCTTATCTTTTTATTCTAAAACACAAGTAAAACTGTAAAACCTGACTGCAGTTATCTGTAGAAAGCAGCACTATTTAAAATTATAAGAGACCAAGGAAAGAAAGGAAAAATGTTAGGAGATCTAAAGTTGTGGTTATTTTGACCTTGATATAGCTTTAAATACTTCATGGGCATTCCTGGTGAGAATCTCAAGGACATTTTATAAAGGAAGGGTGTCATGAAGTCAGACTGGACTGAAAATAAAATCTGTGTTCTAGTCACTATATCATCCTGGGGTAGTTTTGTTTGAATTTCATTTTTTGACTTTGGACAAATCACTCAATTTCTGGGCCTCAAAACCATTGGTGAAATACATGGATCAAAATGAGATATTTTTATATTCTGTTTATTTATATCATTCTATTGATGTTATGCTTAATAAAAAATAGAGTCATGGAATTTGTTGAAAATGAATAACACAGTATATGTTACTGGTTAGTAGAAAGCTCATATTTCAAATTCTATTCTGTACTATAAATTGAACTTCACTTTTCAGGTCTATATAGCATAGTAATACATCCAAGGAAAGTCTAGAAAAATATTCTTCTTTCTTGCTTAAAGAAAAGGACAGGATCATTTGGAGATAAATTCTATATTTTGGGATTAAGCAGCCTTTAAACAAAGGGAATGATCACAAACTTATGACACAAAACAAGTTAATATAAAAGCTTCCTCCTAAACTGTTCTCATACTCCTTGGCTGGCCCAGTAATGGGTAACATTTGAGTAAGACCTGGAAGGAATCCTTTAGTTACTGCCCCTAAGATGAATAAACATGTGTGTGCAAAAAAAAAAGTTCTCTTTAACAACTTTCTTCCTCAAAATAACACATTAGTCTGAATTTTTATGAGTCATGTGGTATTATCTACAAAAAAACTTATCATGAAAACTGCAAGTTTGAGTTATTAAATCCTTCTAACAGCAGTGGTTGGATTAATGTAAAGAACAAAGTAAAAAGCAAAACAAAAAAAAACCACTTTGACTGTTTTAAAAGATTTTAAATAGAAAGTAATGTCAAATAGTGCTTTTAAGCACTAAATCCTAAAATCATAAATCCTTTAGGATTTTTTATTTGATAAGTTCTAGGCTCAAAATAAGGCGTCCATAAATATTTGAGGTGAACTGTATTAAGGAGACAACATTGATTCAATTATCTTAAGTTGATTATTTTTCCAGTAATTATCAATGCTATTTAGTAAAAGAAATTTCCATAATTCAAAAATTTTAAAGATTTAAGATTTTATGTTAGAAAACTTCCTGCATAAAACAATATTTTCTTAATCACTCGTGGCCATAATAAAACAAAATCGCTAAACTGTGTGTCAAAATAGACTGATATTTTATGTCAACAAATAAGTTATACTCACCAAATGGACAATGGCAGTAATATGAATCCACACCACTCTGGCAGGAGCCACCATTAAAGCAGGGGTTGCATTCACAGTAATTTACTGCAGATTCACACAATTTCCCTGAAATGTATTAAATTTGTTTAAAAATCTTATAAATATATTAATATCATTACAACATTACCATATGCAAAAATCTATCCTGAGGTATATCTTGGAGAAAAGAATAATAAAAACATTTTACTCGACATGAGGACATTGAAATGATGTTTCAGAGTTCAAAATATTATTTAGTTGTTCTATTGTAAAGATGCATATTATACTCTTTAGGAAATAATTTACATAATCATCTTGGATGGAAATACTGTTTTCAGGAAAATGCCATGGTGAAAATATTTCAGTGCTTTCACTGACTTTATTTCCTTTGTCAATGTCCCTTCATCTTTTACGTTTTACAGATGGAGAGTTCAAACCTTTATAGCATTCTTTTCACTGTAGAGATTTTCTCGATTCAGATTTTTCAAAGATAAGAATTCATCTTTTTTAACTTGTTTGTCAAACTACAATTCTTCTACTCTCAAGAAATATCCCTGAACTTATTCATACCTGTTGTAAAGCAAAATAAGAAATGATAAAACACATCAACCATTTTCAAATATTTATGAAGATTTGTCTTTTTTCTGAACAGATAACACCTAGGGAGCATATTTTTCAGTTGAAAAAGACTTTTTTCATATATCATCTGTTAAGTTGAATCAACCAGTATGGATTATTATGGGCCAGGCATCATAGTAGATGGGAATACAGTGTGAAGAAGCAAAACAAGGGTCTTACATGATGTTTGCGTATCAGTAGGGGGAATTAATCCATACAAGAAAATATCTACATTTCACAAGTGAAGGAGAAAAGGCCCTAATATCTTGCCTTGAGAAGTTTTAAGACTACGACATGACCAATTTAGGTCTTTTGCTCCCATACCCAGCTTTAACAAAGCTTTGATTGAATAGCTGATCACATGGCAGACAAAACTTAGTGTATAAATCCCACTTGTTTTTATTGCTGTTTTTACATAAATTTAAATATGTTCTAATGCCACTGTTCTATAACTTTAAATTATTGTAATAATTTAATATAGGTTAGAACAATCTAGTTTTTCCATAAGACATATTTCATAAATTCCATAAAATAGCGAGATGTTTTAGAGTTCTTATTTCATATTCATCATTGACAGTAGGGCTTTCATTACCATAGTTTGTTTCTGTAAAGCTATTTTCTACTTCCCAATGTGATTGTCCGAATGCAAATATCTCATGAAAGCATATGCATTTTACATGCACAATTAGACCTAATGTTGAGCATAGATAATCCATTTCAGCATAATAACTATGCTTAAAACATTGCCAAAGTTTTGTTTAACTTAGTTTTGTTTTTGTGGTTTGATTATAGAGCCATGATTGCTCTGGTCTGAAATTATAAGTGTGAGTCAGATCTCATGACACCGCTAACTGAGCCCATTTCTGTACATCACAGGATCATAAACACATTTTTTCCTTTATAAATAATATTGGGAACCTGCTTACAAGGCAAGACACTGAGCTAACAGAATTTCAGAATACTTTTCTATTCTGAGAGGAAAACATGGAAATAAACAAGTTACTAATCTTGGGGCACAGAAATCAGGTTTGAAGTATTGTAGCAGTGTGTTACATTTGAGAAACAGGTAGGAAAACTTTACTACGGTAAGTTTGTGCCTGATTTCAAACCAGAGAGTTGCTGTTTCATAGAAGAACTCCTTCCTATTTTGTTTTCCAGCTGGATATCTGACAGGCCATTTTAGAGATGTGGATTTTTTTTTCCTTGATACAACATAATAAGGCCCAGCAGAGAATATATAAGACCTACTAGCTATACTTGTGATTATTTGCCCTAAGGAAAGTCACATCCCACACCTTCAATTTTTTTTCACTATAAAAGCATACATAATTTTCACATGTACTACTGGATTAAGTATGGCTTTTGTTTTTTTTGCTTTCTTTTTCTGAAAATTTAGTTTAGACTTGTGTTTAAAAGTAACATGTATTAAATGCATAGATTCATATATTTACTAGTGTGGTGAACATAGCCTTTATATCATGAAAATGTGTTAGTAGATTACAAAATTGACAAGACTAGAAATGGGGCACCAAGCATAACAAATTTGGAGGGCTACTGTCATGTACACTTTCTCAAATACTTGGACATAAGTGCTCTTTAAGAAGAAGATACCAGTATAAAAACTCAAGTCATTGTTCCTAGAAATCTCAACTATGTCTTTTTTGAACTTTGCTTGGAAATACTACCTTTAAACATCTTGGTTTAAACAACGATAGAAATGTAGGTGTTGTTCTTTTGGTGTATAATTTATATAAATCAGTTATCTTATTTACCCATTACAAAATGATACAACACAGACATCTGAGTTTAATTCAAATATAATCTATAGGCTATTGCAGTTAGTCCAAAGTGAGGGATGGAAAGACATCCTAAAATAAAGACTTATTCATGTATTAAAACACACAGTGACTACAGAAGTAGAAAAGGTTACAAACTAAGAAAATATTAGTTTTGATTATGAATTTCTTTTAAAACTTTAATTCTCAATATAATCCGATTCTTTGAGGATATAATATTCTAAGTAGAGATTGGTAAAAAAACAAATTCAACATTTCATTTAACATTGTAATTTAAAATAGATTTTATTTTCTTATTTTATCTTAGTAGATAATTATCAAAATGTATAAAATAGCTTTGCTTGGGGTTAAATAAATATATTGTTGAGTGTGGGAAAAAAATAGACTTAACTTGTTGGTGGCAAGGTATGTAAACGTTTACCATTCAAAAATTTAGTTTGAGTTCTCTATGTAATGAGTACACATTTTTACAATTCATGATCTCAAAGAGGTTGTCACACCAGATCTTTAGATTAAAAGACAGTTTGAAAACTTAATGTTTTAGTTTAAAGTATTAAGATACCTGTTTCTTTCCCCCTATTGAGACCCCAATTTCCTTCCCCAACTACATTTCAAGCATGCCCCTCCCCTCCACAGTGCTCACCGCATCCCTCAGATGTGGGTCTACCCCCCAACCCCCGAATCCCTAGTGAACACCACCACCATTTGAGGAAATCCTCTAAAACTGATTTATGTGAATAGCTGTACAACTTGGTAAATTTACTAATAATCATTTAATTGTACACTTAAAATGGAGTATGGTATATAAATTATACTTCAATAAAGAAAAAAAAAAGATACCTGTTTCTTTTGTCTGAACAAAGGGTGTCATAACTTTACTTAGAATCAAAAGAAAGGCTCTAAATGCATATTTCTCAGATTTGGAAAGGTTATACTCTATTATCCATTTAGAAATCAACAACAAATTCTGCATTGTTCTTTGCAAATCTATCTACTTAAATTGTAGCATTAAATGGCATAATGATTATCAGAGAATGCAGTAGTTTGAATTACTCGAACATGCTCCTGGTAAAATAATCTGATCTGTTGAAGCACTGTGAAACAAAATCTTGGATCATTAACTTAATTAATGCTGCAAGTCAATTAACAATAGTTGTCATTGCCTTCAGGCTTGCAAGGATACTGATAGGACTTGCACAAAATTAGGCATCCATACGTCTTGAATGCAAGAGGTCTCTTCCTAACAAGATATGTTTACTGTCATAGCAGCTGTTAAAAAGAATAAACTGATCTCATTGCTTTGACATTCATCAATTAATTGTGTTGACATACACTATTTATCAGAGATAGCAGGAGATGTGCTTCAAGAAGTGTAAATTCTTAGCACATGAGGAATAGCAACTGCTGAACATGAAAATAAATGCATAATAGGAGTGTCCAGGGTATCCAAAGACTTTCCAACATTATGCTTTAAACTTCAGGAGAAATTGAGCCTGTATCTTTATCTTCAGGGACAGAAGATGTGATGATGTGTTAAACATAAACGGAATCTATTGTGATCACCTATGGTCTTTTCAACAAGGATGTATCTTCAAGTTTTACTTGTCCAATAGCACATTTTAATGTTGAGCTATGTAGAGCAGAGCTAAAGTTATTCTCAGCTGTGAAACCAGACCACCCCATGAGGATATGATAACTTTTCACATCCTATAATTCATGTAGCTTTCTATTTAATATCTTAGATCATAGATATATATGTATTAGACTCATACAAGTATTATTTTTGTATCTCTTATATTTATACACAGAGGGGGAAGGATGTACAACTATCAAAGTCCACATTATATCTAAATTGATTATGTTATTAATCAATATGATTCTAAAATATGTTTGCTATTCATTCTGAATATTTACATATTTATGCTTATACACTTTTATTTTTCTCACAGACAGTAGCTGTTTTTTATACACTATGCAATTGTTTTCCATTATTGTTAAAGGCACCAGGAAGATGGTCCTTCTAAATATCCTGCTTAATAGCATTATGAGTTTTTTACATCAAAACAAAAGGAAAAAAATACCATGTTTTGACAAGGGTTGCCAGTAAGAAAAGTAAAAAAAAAAAAAAAAAAAGAAAATACCTTTTTTATTTTTATATTTTTACCTTCGTATTTGATAATAAGCACAAATACAAACACAATTTCAATGAGGCTACAAATGATTATGTATAGTTACATATATAATATTCATGATAAGCTTACAAATACATGCTTATTTTCTGCAAAAATCAGAAGCATTTAAGTTACTATGACCATAAGTCATTAATGCCTTAATAAATTAATGTATTACCTGAGGTACGCTGCCTAATTTCATTCTTGGACATAAAATCAAAACCAGACTTGCACCCTTTA
The DNA here is from genome assembly GCA_963574885.1 of Lepilemur ruficaudatus. Lineage (NCBI taxonomy): Eukaryota > Metazoa > Chordata > Mammalia > Primates > Lepilemuridae > Lepilemur > Lepilemur ruficaudatus. The sequence continues at coordinate 46,497 of CAUYRT010068263.1, read as the reverse complement.
TCCTCTCTTACATCAGCCACTCTTCAATATCTCAAAGAAAATTTCATTTCTTATCTATTCACTAAATTTCTTTAATATTCTATGGTTTTCTGGTTCCATGATCATCAAGATTAATATATGACGGTAGTGATCTTAAAAGAATGCCTCTTAGTTACTCCTTCCATCTTTATAAAAGCAAATATTTGGCAAGTTTCTCAGTAAAATTACTATGCACAGACTGTATATAACTTTTTATATCTCCAAAAAATATTACTGATTATACTGTCAAATGACATAAAAGTGATGAATGGACAAATCTCATCCTGCCTGAAATATCAGGACTTGGTTGAGAAGATAGTAAAACTTCTCCATATGGTAATAAACTCCTGGCATTATTCCAAATCCTACACCTAAAATGCATCCAGATGTGTGAAAGTGAATGGAAAAGGTTAAAGGGACTATGAACTAAACATGTTATAAAAGATTCAGGTTTAGAAATAAGCTCTGTCTACATGCTGCATTTTATAATACCATTCATTACAACAAAGGACTCAATGCCAGGGATGTGCTGCAAGCAGTGACAAATTAAGAGCAGGAAGACAAATGCTGAGGTGGTTACTGGCTATAATTGTGTTGGCTAATTATCGTTCTATTAAATGCAATACATTTTCATTTCTATAGGAAAAGAAATAGCAGATTTGGAGTTATTAGGTTAACACTTTCCTCCAAGATCCTCAGGAATTCCGAGGCATGAATAATATGAAATATATGGGTTTTTTTGATTCACTGATGTATATTGACAACTGATGTAATTTTTTGTATCATTAAATTTTGTGAAAATTTAGAAATTAATTTTTTGCACGGCCTATGCTACAAAAAACTTTATTCATTTTTTTCTAATATTCCTTACTACAGCTAATCAAAGTTCCATTTGGTGATATAAAAATTAAATTATAGGAAAATTTCCTTAGCAATGAAACTTAAAGTGATTGTAACTGAACATGTTACAATCTTTTTTTTTGTATTTCCTTTTGGTTCTTTTTCCAGAAACTAAGAAAAAGGGATCATAAATGCAAGTTATACAAACAAATTCATCCCCTCAAATATTCATTCAGAAATATAGTTATTTCATATTTATTATATATGCATGGTTACAAACTTAAAAATAAACCTTAAAAATATTTCAGGAATAAATTGGTGACAATATGGTAATACTATATCCCTTCATATTTTTTCTATAATTTTCATTTTCATACTTTCATCCTTATAGGATGTTCTCTACACAAAATCTCTGTCCGGCTAAGACGTAATGGCTCCCTGTGGGATTCTGAGGATAAAGTCTCTCAGTCTGTATCAGTTCATAAGCCCCTCACTCTTCTAATCCTTAGCACAATTTCTATCTCCACACTGATATAGTTTGGATGTTGCTGGCCCCTCCAAATCTCATGTTGAAATCTGGTCCCCAGTGCAGAATGTGGGGCCTGGGAAGAGGTGTTTGGGTCATGGCGATGGATCCCTCGTGAATGACTTGCTGCCCTCTCTGAAATAATGAGTGGGTTCTCCTTTATTAGATAACGCGAGAGCTAGTTGTTTAAAAGAGCCTGGCACCTCCTCCTCCCTCTCCTGCTCCCATTTTTACCATTTGTCATGCCTGCTCCCCCTTCACCTTCTGCCTTGATTAGAAATTCCCTGAAGCCCTCACCAGAAGCAGATGCTGGCACCACACTTCTTGTACATCCTGCAGAAGTGTGAACCAAATAAACCACTTTTCTCTATAAATTACCCACTCTCAGGTATTTTCTTTATAGCTATGCAAATGGACTAATACACACATAAAATATGCAGTGGTGTTTGTGAATTTTGTCTTCTGGGTTCTTAGCTCTGACTAGATCTTTAAGATGTTTTAGTGCATCAGTGCTGTCTTCCTGAGTCAGGCTACCTGGCAGAGATTAGCTAAAAAGATTAATTCAGAAAGATCCTTTAGAAATTAACTTTACAAAGAAAATTAACTATACAATATATTATTCACTTAAAGTATGGATTAACATTTGTAACCATGTTTTTTGTTATGTTATTTCCTGCAAAACGAAATGCAAGAAATAAAACTACCAGACTTTATCTACTGGTTTTACTGGCTGATTTGGTCATATAGAATTTGAAACAATGCATTACATGATTTGAAAAATGTAAGAGTCATATTAATTACTCAAGTTTATGTTTGTTTACGTCAGTCCCGATCAGTTGGATCATCTCCATCTGTGCAAATGGAGACAGCAGTGAACTTGGAGGGGAAGTACGTAACGTTAATATGTAACTTCAAGTAAACTTCCTTACAGAGAGAGGCTGTGTTATAGACTTTGGCAGCTCTGGCCCTAGAGTCACTAGAGTGTAGCTTCAATTTCCTACAATGTAAAATAGGCAAAATAATAATACTTTCTATGCCAGATATTATCTGTTGACATTCAGCATAATTCCCATCTTTCTGTATTGCAGGGGCTGGAAGTCTGAAAACTTCCTTTTCCAGTCTTCCTTCCAGCAGGGTTCAGGTTTATATTCTACCAGTGAAAAAGACTTGAATGATATTCGAATGGTGAAATCAGCTTATGGTACCTTCGCCCACACCAGTGGCACTTTTCCTGTTCTCTATCAAGACCAAATGCTTTTGCACTTTCTTCATCCTAGGACTTAATGTAAACTCAATCTAAACCTGTGTGAATAAGTGAATTCTACTATAATATGACAAGGAAAACAAATCTTTATTGTTGAGTTCTCAGCTGAGGAAGTAATTTTTTGGGTGGGTAGGAAAGAGTGAGGAAAATTTTCTAGAAATCCTTAACTCAGCAAGTATACCATTACTCATGATCCTATGACACATTGACACAACTCAATGATCCTATGACCCTATTACTCATGATCCTATGACACAACTCTGGTAAGACTCACCGTTATCTTCTGCTACTGAGGCTTCCTGTCTTTTTAAAAATTTTGTGGGACACCTCTATTACTACCACTATACTAATACTATTACTAATATTACCAATTGGCATGACCACTTATAGAATGCTGGGCACTGTGCTAGGTATTTTACAGACATAATATTTACCCATTATAACAACCCTAAAACATAGGTAATTACAATTATTCCCATTTTCCAGATGGAGAAATCAAAGGTCAGCAAGGTTAGGTGACTTCCCAAAAGCTATATGTAAATCAGATTCTACCAAAGCTATTATTCTTTCCACTATACATGCTTCTTGTCCCTTTTCTTCATTTATATTTCAAGGACATTATTTTGTCAGAAGGCAAAGCCTATATGTTCTGCTTCAACTTTTTCAAACTTGCTTTATATTATTATCAAGAAGTTTAATTCTCCAAATGTAAAACCGTAAGTATACACAGGATGGACAATCTCAAAAATATGGTATCAAAATGTATTTGCTTAAAAACTTCTTTTAAAGTATTATTCTGCAGTACATCTATAAAAATCTAAAACAATCTATCCTCATTCTACCTATAGTACCAGTACTTTAAATTGTGCTTATAAACACTACAGAGCAACACAAAGTTATATGTAGGTTTGAAAAATGTATAGTGTACAAATTATAAGATAGAGTTTTGCTGTTCTCAGACGTATCAATAGGGTAACATTTATTCACATTCAAAGGAACATCAACCACCGATCAACTAATAGATGATAGATAAATGGATAATTATGATAGATGGTAATAATGATGATAGATATGTAGATAGACACAGATTAGAAATAGAAACAGATAGAGATATTTGCATGTATTGACATCGTTTCCTATTAAGATGCTAAAGACTAGTTGAACAGATTTTCTGCTATATATTTAATGCTGCTTCTAAAATGTCAATGTAAATTGTGGCTCAGTTTTGTTCTGGCTTTCTTGAGAGATCAGCCAATTCTTTCTGCCCAACTACTAGAAATAACATACAATTTTAATCTCAGTCTTAAAACATGTTTCTTGCTGTATTCTCCTCACAGTGTGGATCACATTTCAATAACAATGATGATTATGATTTTAAAAGATCATAAAAATGTTCATGATAAAAGAATCAACAATAATTAACTAGTACTTAACATGTAAAATGGTCCAGGTCTTATGCTTTATATATACCATGTCCTTTAAACTTTAGAACACTCTTTTAAGACGATATTATTCTCTTTCAGCTCTTTTTAGAGACACTGAGCAGATTGACTAAAAGCTTAAATTCTGAAATTAACTGTGTAGACTTGAATACTGACTCTACAACAAAGTAACTGAATCACCTTGGAAAACTTACTTAACCTCTCCCTTTTTTTTCCCCTGGTTTCGAACTCCTGACCTTAAGCGATCCGCCACCTCGGCCTCCCACCTCTCTTTATTTCTACTTCGTTGTCTGTAAAAACCAGAAAATGTCCCTAACTCAGAGGTTCTCTTGTGAAAAATGTAAATCCTTAAAAACATTTGTTATGATTATGCCTGTTTTTGTGGACAATCATTTACAAATGACAAAATTCATTCCTTTCTATGATACTTGACATGGCTAAAGTCAGTGAGAAAAGTAAAACATTGTCATACCTGTGTATCCAGATTTGCAAACACAGTTGAAGCTTCCTGGAAAATTCTGGCAGACAGCACCGTTCTTGCAAGGACTAGGCAGGCACTCGTTGATATCTCTCTCACAGGCTCTACCCGTGAAGCCATCTGGGCAGCTGCATGAAAATCCTCCCACTAAGTTGTGACAGGTCCCCCCATTGTGGCAAGGGGATGGAAGACATTCATCTATATCTATTTCACACCAGCTACCAGCGTATCCTGGCAGACACCTGCATAAGAAAGGCTGCAGAGGTTCATTTGCTACAATGATGACCGGAAGACTCTCACGACTCTTTAACACGGAGCTCACAGCCAATCTTCTCATACAGCTCCCTCCATTCTGACACGGGCCATGAATGCACGAGTCATGGTCCACAGATTCTACCTTTACTCCACTCTGCCGGAGAAGGATCTCTTTGATGCTTTCAAAGAACGTGGCCACACCACTGGGATTCACATACTGATTATTATTTCGCTTCACAGCTGCCAAAAGAAATGTTCTGTTGTTTTCTTCATATGCACCATAGAGTTGCACAGCAGTCCCTAGGCCTGTCAGCTGTGAACTGGCAATGCGTAAAAAATGAAGGTAGTGGTTAGTCAGGAAGTCCTTTACTGTTGGTACACCGAGACGGAGTAAGATGCTGTTGTCCACCGTAGCATTGGAAAATCCAGCAAAGAAAACTCGGATATTGCTTGTGACTGTGCTGTGAACTCCATCATTGCTAAGGACGGTCAGATCAAAGGTGCCATCTGTGGACCTCGGCTGGGAATTCAGATCACAAGTACCCCCTGGAATACTGAAGAGGCTTGTAACTCCCGAAGTAAGGGAGCAGTGGAAGCTGTCTAATACGTCCGGATCCTGTGGCTTCACAGAGCCTAGAATCCCACCGGGAAACAAGTTGCCATAATAATTTACAAATATCTCCACCGTCCGCGACTGTGAAGGGTTGTCATTTTGGTCTATAACTGTGATATGCACAGTTCCTGTGGAAGACATTTGAGGAACACCAGAATCCCTAGTAATCACAGACAGGTAGAAGTCTGCAATCTGCTCTCTGTCGATCTCTCTAGTTGTGCTCAGAACTCCAGCAGTGTTCAGACTAAAATAATTGGTGGCAGGCCCCGTGCTCAGCAAGTAATAGGTAAAGGGACCTTGATTTGGAGGGAGATCGGGATCAGTGGACTGAAGGGTCATCACCAGAGTTCCTGGGCGTTTGTTTTCCATAACTTCTCCTTCACTAATGGTCAGCATAGGCCCATTGTCATTTATATCTTCCAGGGTGACCAATAAAGTGGCACTTCCCGTAGCTGAGGGGGTCCCTGAATCAACAGCCAAAACCGAGAGATTATAGATGGGCAGAGTTTCTCGATCTAATTCTGCTGTAACGGTGATCTGTCCTGTCTGTGGATTAATAGAAAAGGCACCATTTTCATTCCCTGATCCAATGAAGTAAGAAAACCTGCTCCAGCTGGGGATAGAGTCTGAGTCAAAGGCACTGACAAAGGTCACATGAGTTCCTATTGGGACCCCTTCGCTGATCTGAACGCTGTAGATGTTTAGACTAAAAATGGGTGGGTCGTTGGCATCAAGCACAGTGACATTTACGGTGACCTCATCTATATCTGCACCCCTAATGCTGCCAAAATTCTTGGCCAATACCTTCAAAGACACCCTTTCTTCTTTTTCTCTATCAAGAATTCCAGAAACATAAATTTGTCCCGTCTTCTTGTTGATCTGGAAACCCTTCTTTCGACTATTACCAAAAATCAAATAGTGTACCTCCCCGTCAATGCCCAAATCACGGTCACTGGCAAACACTTCTCCAACAATGGTACCTTTAGGAGCTGCTTCTGAGATTTCAAAATAGTAAAGTTTGGAAACAAAACGAGGCACATATTCATTTGTCCCCTTTAATTGTATATTAACAGTGGCAAAGCTACACCTTTCTTCATCAGGGACATTGAAGGCTTTCACAGTAAGATGGTAGCTCTGCCTGGTTTCAAAATCCAAGAAGCCTTGAGTGGTTATGACTCCTGTGTTGGGGTCAATGACAAAGAGGTCACTGTCAGATGACTGTACAGTATATGCAATCACAGCATTTGTCCCAGAGTCAGCATCCGTTGCATTTAGGTGGATAACTGTTGTTCCACTTGGGGCATTTTCCAGAACAGTAGGGAAATATTCATCAGAGGGGAATACTGGAGAATTGTCATTCACATCAATCACATTTATGGTCACACTGCAATAACCAGTTCTTGCAACCCATCCTCCATCTATAGCACTAATTGTCATTTCATGTTTCTGGCATAGCTCATAATCAAGAGCTTTGGCTAGTGTTAATATACCTGTGGAGGAATTGATTGCAAAAATGCCTTCTTCATTTCCTGAAGAGATGCTGTACCTAATCAAGCCATTCATAGCTGTGTCTCTATCTCTGGCAGAAACAGTTCTGACAATGGCACCGATACTGTGGCTCTCAGGGATGGTTGCACTCATGTAGCTTTGAGAGAATTCGGGTGTGTGGTAGTTTTCCTCGGTGACAGTTATTTGAACAGTTGCTTCAGAAGAAAGTGGGGGGTTTCCTTTATCCATTGCAGTGACTGTGATCAGAAAGTTTTGATTTAAGTCAGAAATCAGGGGAGATGCCACTGAAATCCACCCTGTATCATTGTCCAACTTAAATTTTCCTAAATGATTTTCATTAGAAATGAAATACTCCACTTCAGAATTCAGTCCAAAATCTTTGTCATCTACTGCAGTAACTTTGATTAACTTTGTACCAACTTTAACATTTTTGGTGACCGGAGTGAAATATTTCATTTTAAGAAACTGAGGGGCATTGTCATTACTGTCCACTATGTTGATGGTAACTGTTGTCTCACTAAGTAAGGAAGGATTACCTCGATCTGAAGATGTCACTATAAAACTGTGCCTGTTGATGTTCACATTACTGAAGCCACTGACATTTTGGTATTTTAAGATCTGTTTATTGAAAATCTCTCCAGTGGTGGCATTAATCCGGAAATACTCTGACTGAGATTTTATAAAATAAAACACTTGTCCATTTGATCCCTCATCGGGATCTGTTGCAGATACCTGAGTCACTTTGGAACCAATCTCAGTAAGTTCAGGGCAATCTAAATAATAGGAGGGTCTGCTAAATCTTGGAGCATTGTCATTCACATCTGTCACAAATATTGTGACATCTGTACTTACAGTCCAACCAGAATCATGTGCAGAAACTCGGATTCTGTAACGTTCCGTATCTTCCCTATTTAAAGGTCTGCTAATGACAATATCCCCTGTGCTGGGATTAATTGTAAATGGAAGACTTGTGTCCATTATGGAATATCTACTAATTGCATTAATACCAATGTCTTCATCAGAAGTTGTGACACGTGTAACTGTGTATCCTAAAGGGGAATTCTCAGGAACATGGGCACTAAATATCTGAGAAAACCTAGGGGCATTATCATTTTCATCTAAAACGTTAATGATGACTTTTACTGAGGTACTTTGAGAAGGGGAACCTTTGTCTGAAGATTTTATGGTGAGCACATAATGAGATACTTTTTCCCTGTCTAAAGGTCGAATGCTTCTAATTTCACCAGTAGCATGATTGATACTGAAACTATTTTCTTGGTTGCCATTAACAATTTCATAATCTAATTGTCCGTTGGGTCCACTGTCCTTGTCCATTGCCGAAACAGTAAGTATTTTTCGAGGAGAGAGGTTTTCCAATATTTCAGATACAAACGGATCTTCCTTAAAAATGGGGGGATTATCATTGACATCTAATACTGTTACATCAAGTTTTTCATAAGAGGAGAAAGGAGGAAAACCTCCATCTCTGGCCTCTATCCACACAACATATTTTTGTATCTTTTCAAAGTCCAGAGGTTGACTAATAGACACTTGCCCTGTTAATTGATCAATTTGGAAAGTGTTGCCAAGATTCCCACTGGCAATGTAATAGGACAAAGGTTCTCCTCTCAAGGAGGACCCTGTAATGGTGGTGACAAGAGAGCCTACTGGTTGGTTTTCAGGAAACATGAACGTTTGTTCTTTGGCTCTGACTTTAGGGAAATCTGCCTTGTTCACAAATCTCACAGTCACTGTTGTAGAATCTGTCTTTGGAAATGAGCCACCATCCTTTACATGTACAGAAAATGTCACTTCTGAAGCTCCGTTTAGTGGTCCAGCTGCCATAATAGCTCCCCTCAGTGGGTCAATGTGAAATTTTTCCGAGTGTCTACCCGAAAGAGAATAATGTAGTTCAGAATTTGGTCCAATATCAGCATCTGTGACTGTAACCGCAAAGACAAAGGAACCTATGAAAGAGGGAGTGTGCAGTTACAATCAAGTGGAATACCAAGTAAAATATTTGATAGCAGGTTAATGCATATAAAACAACTATATTGCTGCCTGATATGACTTTGTTAATAATTTCTTATGATTAGTGGGGAGAACAGTATTTCCTATATTTTCTTTGAGGATCTCAAGTCAAATCTACTTAGCGATAGTCTTCAGAGCCTGACCTGCCTCTTTCTAACTAAAACCGAGACAGTCTGTTGGATTTATTATTTTTTCCTATGCCTTTGAGAGAAGCACAGAGAATAGAACTGGCTAATCATTCAGAATCAAAGTTTCTAGGAGAAAAATCTACGCATAACACAGCATTCCAACAAACAATGTGAGCCCTGCAAGAAGCTATGCTTCTCCCCAATGTAAAGAGACTATACTATATTATGTTTAAAAATACTTTTGAATCACTGTATGTGTAATAATTTTACAAAAATCATATGTTTATTACTGTTGATTTCTTATGTCCAGTGTTTTATGCAAAGTCCTTTTATCTGTGAGCTATTATCACATGCAAATGAAGTATATACATATATATACATAAATCAATTAAAATCAATATAAAGTAGTAAGAAATAAGAACTGAAGAATGGACTCAGTTTGGATTCCAAGAGTTAGTGCTTGGAATGAATGCCAATGGAACAGATTGTAGTAAATATATGCAGAAAAGCTGCCATAAGAACATGTTTTCAATATACTCATTCAGAAACCATTCCCAAACTTGCACTTCCACCCCTACAGAAGACTTTGTAACAAAGTAAAAAGTCTTTTATTTTTAAAAAATCCAGTGATTCCAATTAATTATAATAAGTCTAATGAGGAAACGATGATTAAGCATACCTCATTTTGCAGAGGAGATGCTATATTGCGCACCACACATTAGATGCTATTAGATTCATGCCTGCCAACGTCATTTCAGCTAAAGATCTTCACCAGGTATTTATGACTTTGATATTGACATTTCCTTCTGATAGAAAGTTGGCACATACATTTATGGATTTGATACTTTAAATTGGTATCAATTAGACATTCTCAGGTTAACAGAAGATAAAAGATCACTGAAAGGAGTAATACTGGATTCATTTATTTTATTTTTTAATTTTTCCCTTGAATGAATAATATTTCCATGCAAGGAAGATTAAATTAATAATGTGCTATATTTGTATATTTCCCTATTCAAAAATGCATTTTAAAAATTATGAATGGATGAAGATTTGTGCAGTTCTTAACAGAGTATGCCATTCTTTCAAAAAAAGAAAATGATATCAGACTAAATTTTTTAAAAGATACATAAATAAAAATGCATATTGTCAATATCAAAATGGTTCATAAATGGCTCTATAAACTTACTAACAAAATGTATCCACAAAAACTGAAACAGAAATAAACATTAATAAGAATATTCATTCATTAACATTTTTGAAAATATATCTATGAAAAATTGAAGTAAAATATTCATTTTCCACCAAAAAATATATTTAAATGCATACTGCCGCTCAGGTAATGTTTCTGGCACTGGTATAGGGCATGAAAAATAGAGACAATGTCCCTATTCTTAGGGAAATTACACCTCTGGGCACAACCATCCTTGACTATAAAGTGATATCTATTTCAATCATTTACAACATGCAAGTAATATTGTGAAATAATAATAGGAAAGATGTGGCAGTTATAAAATCTTGCACATAATTGGTCTGGGAAGAAAGAATTCATTTAAAAGGTTCAAAGTTCCTTCAATTTCCTTAGGCAAAATAATCCGAATTTTAGAGGATTTGCAAAATTAGGCTAAATTAGAAATCCATATGTAAAAATAACATAAATATATTTATAGAAAATGTCTGCGATCTAGTTTGCTTATGTCCAGGCAGCCTCATCGTTAGGGATGATTACCTGGAAGAGTAGGAGATGGGATGTGTGTAACATACGGGTGATGCTGAAATCGTGGAGGATTGTCATTGACATCAGTGACAGTGACGAGCACACTGGTGGAACTAGAAAGAGGCTCCGGGGACCCCGCATCACTGGAGACCACTACCAAAGTATAGTTATCTTTTGTTTCTCTGTCTAACAATGCACTGGTGATGATTTGTCCCGTGGATGGGTTGATGGTGAACTGAGAGTTTCCGCCAATGATCCTGTAACTAAAGCAGACAGCAGAGATAGGCATATTTCTTATAGTTTTAATATTATAACATCTATTTACCATAATTTAAAAAGTGAGGCAGAAATGTAGGAAAACATTACAAATAAGATCACACAACAATGAAAGCACAAATATGACCAGAAGATAAATATTTCAAATTTTATGTGAACACCACATTGACAATCTTTACTGTGAGATGTCCAGTGACGTTAAACAGGTCTTCACAAGGTTTTTAGGACTGTCAAGTCACGCAAGGCCCCCAAATAAACCCAGAAGGCTGTTGTGTTTGACATAAATTAGCCTGAAAGCATAAATCAGGGCCTTGCTCTAATATAGCAGTTAGTGGCCAGGATTACAAATGAATACCTTTTAAATGAACTTCAAAATTATTTTTCTGCTGTGTACCATAATAAACCAGAGACAATCAGTTTAAGATTTTATTCTTTCAAGACAAAACTCTGCATTTGACTTACATTGACTTCTCAGAACAACTGCAGAACTGATTATTTATACAGAGACCATCCTAGTTACTAATTCTCTCATTTGTCATTCCTCATATGGCTTTGTTGCTTTCTTGTCAGGAGCAGTATGACATCTTCACGGCTATTTTGATGCTAGCCAGATTGGTTAACGGGCAGCAGTTTCCACTGAGAATAGCTTCTCTCTTCTTTCCGAAGAGTAAAGCTGTCTGTGTATACTCCTGATTTTATGTCTGGGTTGGGGTCCCAGAGATCAGCCAAGAAAGAAGGAGGTAAGCTTGGAGGTTCAGAAATTGGCTGTGGTCCATAAGTTGGAGAGTAACAAAGAAATAGATATCCTTAAAGGGTTTCTTCTTTATACCAGCAATGAGATACCTTTGTTGGAGTTAACTGCATGTTTCTATAGTTTGGTTCCTCTCCATATAAACATAGCAACAGCATGTATCTAATAGAAATGCCAGGGGAAAAGAAATAATCCCCTACATTGCAGCCAGTAGCATACACACTCCTTCCATTATGCTCACAGCTTAAAGCAAATATTTCAACATTTTTATTCTATGTTAGTGAAATAATAAACCATTGGGGACTTTATATTTAAAAGGAATAGAGGTCTCATAAAATGACAGCAAAACAGAAAAAGAATACAGAAGGGGTTTGGTTGAGACATGGTTTCAGTATTGATAAATTACTTGGTATTGCTCAGATTTTTAACACTTTTTGGCACACTCACATGCCACAATCAGGAGTGAATGAGAATAGCACTGACTACATTTCTTGGACTAGAAGAAACTCTTTATAAAATAAAATTGTTGCTCTTATACAGTAGATAATGTCTATTCCCTTTATCAAAATAAAAATATCAGATTTTTATAAATGAAGCCTTAAAAATTAGAAATTCAGGGCTTACGAAATTATCAAATTACCTTTTCAAGAATGTCTGCAGGAAATTGGATTTCAGGATTGTGTAATATTATCTGGGGAATTGTTGCTTTCAGTGGATAGCAAGTGGATTAGGCCATGAGGGTTCCACCACCGTAAATGCATTAATGCCTTTATCTCAGGATTGGGTTGGTTATTACCAGAGTGGGCTCCTGATAAAGGGATGAGTTTAGCCTGATTACTTCATCCCTCTGTCTCATGGGCTCACTCGCCATGAGATGCTTTTATCCTTCCACCGTGAAATACCATAGCACTGAGGCCTCACCAAATGCCAGCCCTGTATTCTTGGATACCCCAGCCTCCAGAACCATGAGCCAAATAAACTTCTATTCTTTATAAATTGCCCACCCTGTGATATTCTGTTATAGCAACAGAAAATAAACTAAGAACCTTATGGTATAAATTCTTATTCTTTTAATTTTACACTATTGTATATGCTGTGGAGCATATGATTGCCTGCTTAAAAGTAGGTAATATAATTTTTATTTTTTAAAACGCAAAAACAAATTCTCATTATTAATACGTGATTCATTTTTTTCTAGACTTCATTAGATTCTGAAGCATATAAAAAGTGCATTTTAAATATGAGCTATTTTGTAACACTGATTGCATGCAAACTTATAATTTTAAGGTTAAAGAAAACAGAGATAGAAGAAGCACAAGGGGCCCTGTCAGAAGACTGACAGCTAAGATGTTATGCCCACACCTCTCTGACTTGAGGCTTGGCTCTGTTCTCATCCCTCATGGAGACCTCTCGTTTCTTTGGTCAACATTAATTTGAAATGTTATGAAATTTATTAGATTGTGTCTTGTGCTATTTTCTTAACATTTAAACATCTATGCTGTTCTTTAAAGATTTCTGGCAACTTATTGACTTAGTATGTACCAAGCACACAACTGGGCAATTTATATACATGCTCTCATTTAAATTTCAAAACAATCTTAACAGTTTGTTTTAGTTTTGGATTTTCATAGATGAGGAATATGAATCTAAGGGAGACTAAAATAGTTGCACAAAGAAACATACAGTCTATAAATGGTAGGTCTACAGTTGGAACTTCTGTCCTTATGATTTCAACATGTACTTTTCCATCATGCCACAGCATAAAGAAGGCAAAACTCACTGATGGAATGTACTGAAGACAAGAAATGCTGTCCCTGATTGCTCAGGCCAAAGTGGTTTCTTCCTTATGGAGTGTCAATGTAGAATTAGTTTACATTGATTTAGTTCAACGCAAATGAACAAATGTGTTTATTGTTTTCTGATTTGAGAATGAGAAATTACTGTTTCAAATTGTCTGTATAAACTGAGACCATTGTTATCTGAACTCTGAATCAATCACTGCACTTGTATAGTTAAAATATCCCCCAGTTGATTTTTTTTTTTAACTTTCTTTGCCTCTGCCTGAGATCTGCTAGTGTTATAAGGGCATGTTTGTGTTCTAACACTTTATTCACAATAGCAGGCACTGGGCAGAATTTGGCCTGCAGGTGGCAGTCTGCTGAGCCCTGGTCTAGGATACAGAATGAATTAAAGTTATAAGGCTTGGGAAAGCACAGATCCTTTTCCCAGGAGCTGAAAACAATCCAGTAAGTCTGCATTGTGACTATATGTTGGGGATTTGTGCTGAATAAACTTGGGAAGGGTCTGGGGCCATTTATGGAGTGACTGGAATATGGAGACTGGGCGGCATGCCATAGGCAAACTGGAAGTTGAAAGATTTTTGAGGAAGAGAGTATCACTGCTAGAGCAGAGCCAGTGGATGCTCAAGCTGATTCATATTATTGCCATTGCTTCTTCATTCATTGCCTCTGGCTTTGCTTCATACAAATTATTTCCTACAACACTGGGGAGGAATCACCATAAAATATAAACTAGTCATGTTATTGCCTTCCTTAAAACACTTCCATTGTTTCTTTCCTTAGATGAAGAAAGAAATGTTGAAATTTTTATACACTACACAAGGTCCACTGTTAACCCACACAAACCTACTGAAAGCCTTTGTTTCTCTAAGGCCATACTTCTGCATAGCTCTTTGCCTTTGTACCTGTTATTGTCATTATTGTCTTTTGTCCCTTCATTTGCAGATAAATGACTTCTCTGTTCTAAAAATCATTAACTACTTGAAGCTTCTACTTACTTTCTGAGTAGTATTGACTATATTGTTCTTTCTACCCATTCTGTGCTTAAATTATAGCTGTTACAAGGTACTATAATTACAAGATTACAAAATCACATCTTGTGTTAAATTGTACTCCTTATGGAACTTAGAGTGCCTAACCCCTCAGAATTCAGCAGTGTTTGGAGGCTCCATAATTGTACAGTATGGTGCAGCATATAGAAACCAAAGATTAAAAACTAGAGTCAAGGAAGTAAGTTAATTTTTATTATAATAATCCAGGCATAATGCAATTATGGACTGAACTAGGATCTTGGCAGAAGGAATGCACAGAAAAGAATGGGTGCCAGAGACATTAGAAAAAAAGAAACACGAGAATGTGTCCGCTGATTGAGTATCGGGGGTAAAGGATGACCCTTACCCACTAGGTGCAGATGAAAAAAGCAAGACAACATTATTAAGAGAAAGCAGAAAACCAAATGAGAAACAGTAAAGGTTAGGAGTTTCAGGTGCATTGTGTTTATGGGCATATGTGTTTCTGATGCCAACAGAACCTCCATGTAAAATATGTCTATCGGAAAGTTATAAATATAGATAGGAAGCTCTGGAAGGGAGTCAGAGTTAATAGTACAGATTTGGAGGATTTCTGCATAGAATTCATGTTTTCAGTCATGGAAATGCATCTCAGTCGATTTCTTTCTCTTACACACACACACGTGCACATGCACACACACACACAAATATAAAAAAAGAAAAGAAAGGACTGAAAAAATAATGCTATGGGGAATGTTCAAATTACTTTGTAGGCAGAGAAAAAGGACAAGCAGAAGGCAAATTAGATGTGGTTGGAGATGTGGGGTGACAAATAAGCAATAAAATTTACGTTGATATTGAGAAGGAAAAAAATGCCAAAAAGAAAAGATAACCTGTAGTGTGAACATTGCAGATGGTAAGAGAGGATAAGGACTCAGAAAAAGTCACTGGACTTGACATATCGCAGTAGAGTCTTCTGATAGAGCCCTTTTTAGTAAAGCAATAGAGGAAAAAATCAGACTGAGATATTTTCAGGAATAAATGGCCAGAGCAAACTGTGAGGTAGTGAAGCCATCCTTTCAAGAACACTGTAGTAAAAGTAAAGTGAGTGAAGGCAGCACTTCTAGAGAATTTAAAATCATGATTCAATACACTTATTTAAGTGACAGCCACTATGATATGCCAGACATTAGGTAACAAAGAATATATTGAGAATACAATAGACATAAGGATAAAAAGAAAGAGAAAACTAACATTAATGTAGTGACTTCTATGTCCTAATAATTGTGCCAAAGACATTTACGGATATGAACTGATTTCATATATACTGCTTGGCTCATATTAGGGGTCAATAAATATGTAATTCTCACAAGGTATAAAGTATAAATTCTTATCTCCATTTATATTGTTGCAGAAACTGAGACTGAAAGACATTAAAATGACTTCCCTAGGTCATCGCAGGCAAATAAAAGAACCAGAATTCAATACCAGATACTCTCAGCATTTCTGTGGATATGCTAAGTTATATAGATAAGCATTTACGTAGGTAAAAAAATGATCAAAGGAAGAAAGATAACTTGAAGGCACAAGAGAGAAATGCAGTAACTGTTGAATTAAAGTCTTGGAGGGAATTGAGTGGGATGAGATTAAGAGCACAGGTTAAGGGATTTTCCTTAGAAAGTGGACCCTGGCGATGCAGTTTTATGATTTTCTCCAGTGTTATGACATAAAAGAATTAGAAGTAAGGTTTGAATGAAGGTTTGGACCAGTTGGGAGAAAAGAGGATACAAAGCTGTAAACCCCAAGTTCTGAAATGGGTCTGCGGAAAGTAAAGATGGGTAAAGAGTAGGAATTAACACAAGCTGGTTTGCTAGAAGGGAAAATATTAAAGGTGAAGTAAAAGGTATAACTCAAAGTAAGTACCCCATGTGTAGAAATGCATAGTTTGATCAAATACAAATAAAAATATAAATAAATATCTGTTGGCTGGTTGCTGTGTGCAAGAGGATGCTAGAACATGGGGGAAAATTAACAAATTATAAGCCACATAAAGGTTTGTGCTTCTAGAGAGCCCATCAGTAGATGAGTAAACAAATACGTAAAATTTAAATGGGCGATATAACAATTAAAACGATAGCTCACTTAACAAGAAGAGAGAATGCATTTTCTCCAGGATTTCATGAATAGCAAGGAGTCATTAACACTTACTATAAAAAGGCATTACATTCCATTAAGGTTTTATTAGGCTGGAGTCAATAAGCTTAACATCGGCATTACTATTTACTTTATCTATGCAAACATTTTTATTTAAACTGTAATAATTGTTTGCCTTAAATTAATTTACAAGTGAATATAATTTTTTTCACAAGATAAAAACACCTTCAATTTTTATTTTAACTGACTCCATGATAATCTCTATAGTCATTTCAAGATTTTTACATATGGGTTTTTTAGATTTCAGTGAATGGGAAAGTATAAAATTAATTCTCTGGTATTAAAAAAGAAAACAAGAAAATTCAGCCAACCAAACAACCAAAATACATATACTAAACCAAAACCATCATATAAGACCTACCTGTACAACTCTGTAAAACATTCTGAAAATATGAACAAGAATTTCTAGACCAATTTTACAAGCATGGCTCAGAAGCATAGGATGACATTTTTCATTGAATCTTTGGTATATGCTAGAAGAAAACAGCATATCATCACAGCATTTTAATTCTAGCAATAAACAAATGGATCAATGGACGATGGGATCAAATTTGTAAAGATTTAACTGCATAGTCAGGAATTTAAACATTCACACAGGAGAACTGTCCTGTTACTGATTGGCAATATTCTGTATCTGCCTTAAGTAGGAGAAAATTTCCTTTGCATGACCAATAAATAATTATTAGATTATCACACTGTAGTGGATAGGACTTCTCTTCCAAAAATCATTATCAGAAGCTTACTGAGCACTAACAGCTGATAGATACAGATCTAAGTGCTTTTCATGGATTAGAACAATATAGGTTGACAGTTATGGAGCATTTTTGGTTCCAGGCACTATTTTAAGTAGCAGCTCACTTAAATTATTTTATTTATTCTTATAGACTCAGTTTTATTATTACTATACCTAGTCCATTGATAAGAAAACTTTGTCCAGAAATGCTAAATAAGTTTTTCATACTCATGCAGTTCACAATAGTAGAGTCAGGATTCAATTCTACACAGCTTGATTCTCAAGGCTCTGCTCTTAACATTAATCTGTAGACTCTGGACTTAGTGTCAGGATATTAATTTCATTATTTCTATGCTTTGGTGTACGACAAGTAAACGAGAGCGTATTTATTGGCCTTTTGAAGCTCATACCCTGGAAGAAGTTCAGTTGTACCTGCCTGTCTCTGGGTGGTTGGTGGAAGCACAGTGACCCAGTCTATGACCCTGGATGGAAATTTCCCTAATCCTCAGTGATTTGACTTCACAGGCCTCTGGGAATTGAGCTCTTCTCTTGGAAGCAGGTCTGAAAGAAGTTTGTATGTTGCTTTCCCTCCTTTCACAATGTATGTAAGTGCCCATTCTGTCCTGGATTTCCTCCTTTATCTACGGCCAGGCCTTCTCAGCTGCCTTGGAGACTTTTTCCTCTACACCTGCTTTTCAGTGTTGGAGAATTCCCAGAGACCAGTTCTAGCTCCTCTTTCCTTCTCTTGCTACAGTCTCTCCTAACTTGTTCTCATTGCTTTTAAATGTCCTCTAAACATTGATGACTCCCAGATCTGTTTATCCAGCCCTGACCCTGACCCTAAGCTCCACACTCATATCTCCAACTTCCCAGCTGATATCTCTATATAATGACCAACAGTCATCTTAAACCACATTCGAATAAAAACTGATTTCTCCCAATTCTGTTTCTCCTCCAATCCAACTCACTCCAGTAAATGATATCACAAGCTGCCCAGGTAGTGGAGCAGAAAACTCAGTAAATGATTCTGATTTCTCTCTTTCGTTTACTCTCATTTCCAATCTTAAGTGTATGACCCAAATCTATTCACTCAATTTTCATTTTGCCATGTAAGTACAAGGCCACTCCACCTGGAATAACTATATTAATTAGTGCCTAAATTGCTTCATAGATTCTCTCTATAAAACCTTTCTCTACAGTCCTGCCTCCTCAAATCCAATCCAAATACAGATCAGTTTACCTTTCTCTTCTGTTTAAAACCCTCCAATAGTTTCTCATTAAAAATAAATTTTAAAATTCTAATTTTTTACTGTGACTTAGAAAGCCTTACATGGCCTGTAGGATCTGGCATCTGCCTACCTCTCTGACTCCTTGCTCATTCTGATCCAGACACACTGACTTTCTTAGATAAAACCCCACACTTATTTCCAATCCCACTGCCCAGTCCTAAAGGTCACCTGCTTAGAGAGGTTATGGTCTGAATGTGCGTTCCAAAATTCATGTGTTGAAACTTAACGGCCAATGTGACAGTACTAAGAGGTGAGAACTTCAGGAGATGATTAAGTCTTGAGGGGAGCACTCTCTTGGGTAGGATTAGGCCCTTATAAAAGGGCTTGAGGGAGTGGGTTCCCCTTCGTTTGCTCTTTTGACATGTGAGGACACAGCCTTCATTCCTTCCAAAGGATGCAGCTACAAGGTGCCAGCGTGGAAGCAGAGAGCAGCTCTCCCAGACACCCACCCTGCCAGTGCCTTGATCCTAGACTTCCCAGCTTCTGCAAATGTGAGCAATAAATTCACGCTGTTTATAAATAACCCAGTCTTAGGCATTTTGTTACAGCAGCACAAATGGACTAAGATACCATCTATAAAAATCAAACCTGAAACTCTTCCGTATTACTTTTTATTTATTATCTTGTTTTATTTTCAAGGCTGTCATCCCTATATGAAATAATCTTGTTTATTTATTTATTTATTTATTTATTTATATTTCCTTAAGTTAGGAGTTGAAATCTTGTTTATTTATATTTGTTAACCTCTAAACAAATATAAGTTCAAGGACAGCAGAGATACTCTCTTGTTCACCACTGTTATTCATATCAGCAACTCAATAAGTGCTTAAAACGCCTCTCAGGCCTCCTGCCTCACTCAGTCATCTCTGACATTAGGAAGAGACTAATTAAAGTCAGTTTCCTGAGATGATTTTGTTAGCAGGAAATTAGTAACAAACGACAAAATAAATCAATAATCAAATCATCACCGTAGGCTACCTACAGCCAATGATTCCTCTGAACTCTTCACATTCTGTCTTCTGATGCATTACTTTCATAGCCATCTAACCCACTCTAATTTACCTAACTCCAGCCTATACGAGGTGGAGGTACAAAAATATTTATGCCTGTGAGGTTTTCTCTGGAATATTTGGAAATCTTCATTTCCTACAGTTTAGAATAGGCATAGAAGGGGACACCCTGGATCAACCAAACGTTACAACTTGATTGCTTTCACATCCTTTCAGAGCAAGCCACCATGTTCTCCATGGTTCTGTTCTCCATTTTAAGAAGATTTAAATAGAGTAAAATAAACTTCCTAAACTAAGAAAACACAGCTATTTTTATTGGGGCCAGTGGTGGGTTAAAAATGGCCATCTTTGACATTTCTCCCATCAAGGTGTGGTGTCTGTTTCTCTTCCCAGGGAATCTGGGCTGGCCATGGCTGTTTTGACCAATGGAGTATTATGGACAGGATGCTGCGCCACATCTCAACCTGACCTTTAAGGGCACTGGTAGTTTTCACCTGAGGCTCTTGGAGCCCAGAGCCACCACATAAAAAGTCCAACTACTCTGCTGAAGAATGGCATCAAGAACTGCTGAGACTACGCATGAAGAGAGAATGGGCCTCGATGAATCCAACCTTCTAACCATCCTTGCCAAGACACCAAGCATGTGAAGCCATCTTGGACCCTTCAGACGTCTAGTCACCAGGCAAATACCACAAAGTGACATCAGTCAACCACATGAAGCAGAAGTAGAAGGACTACCACCCACTGTAGTCCTGCACTACAAAATCTACAAAATCATGTGATGTAACAATGTACATAAAATTAATAAGTAAAATAAAATTTTAGCATAAGAAGTAAATTAATGCTTTAATCCTCATTTTAGGGATAGTTATTTATTCAGCAATAAATAACCAGAATAGCATTATGTGTTAATATTATACAATTTCCAGTTAAATTAAACACTATCTTCATTTAGTCTAAAACTATTGTTTAATGAGAAAACATTCAAAGTTTACAAAGGAAAATGTACTCACCTGACAACCGCATTTGTTGAAGCATCAGCATCTGAGGCATTTACCAATAAAACGTCTGTTCCAGTTGGTGCATCTTCAGGAATTGTTGTGAAATACATTTTACTGGCAAAAGTGGGGACGTTGTCATTGACATCATCTACTATGACATTGATTGTTCCAGTTCCAGTCAAGGCAGGAGATCCTAAAAGAAAAGAAAATCAAATCTTAATGCTTATAAATGACAAAAATAATAACAAATTTAGCAATAATTAGCTGTAGACAGAACTACTGAAGAGAATTTAGAAAACCTCAAAGTAAAATTTCTGACCACATGAGACAAGTGAGTGAGTTTTTAGTTACAAGAAAAATATTTTCATTTATGAACTAGCACTTGAACTCTTTCCCAGTGATTTTGCACAAAAAGCATAAATCACGCTTTTGTTCTATTTTAAAGGTGCTGATTCAACAATGTAAAACACAACAATATCATTTAAATGCCACAAAAGATGCACTGCTGGTAATTTATCTGAAATTACATTAAAATAGCACAAACCAGGTTTGGAGAATACCCATGGGCCTAGAAATGCTGGCTGGGCAACTAACAGAGCAGTGTTAAAACTGTATTCCTAGCTGGGACTATCACCGTTACTATCAAAGATCCCAAAGAGTTTCTGAGGTAACTAAGTCCCTTTCTCCATACTATTCAATACATGTTTGTAGAGAAAACAAAAGCTTCAAGTTATATCTCAAAAGTGTAATCTTCCACTTGCTGGAAATAACTTTATGTTGATGAGCTAACTTAGGCACCTTTTTGTTGCATCTATTTAACACTTAATAGAATGTGAAATAATTCTTATTTCCTGTTGTAGCACTGTTATCAGCATATAGTGAAAACCCAACATTTATTAAAAACTTGGAGTACACTATTTGTACTACACGAAGTTACCAGACTCTACTTTGTGGTGAAGGCCAGATGCCATATTTGGTTAGAATTCTGTGGGTTGTCCCCATAACTAAGAGGCAAATCATCCCCTTTTGGTTGTGTTTTCAAAACCATTTTTCAAACTCTAGCTCTTCTAAATTGAAACAATGAAATTCTGTTTAAATGCATTCATCTAAAATAAAATAAAGCCCTGGATATTCTCTTTTTCTGCTTATTACTTTTTCTCCAATAAAGTTATTTCTCTTTATATGAAGTTTAAATCTTAGGTATTTTTACTATTCAGTATTCTGTAAATAAAGTTATTCATTCATTCACCTTTAAAGTGTTTATGGAATACCTTTATTATTGCAGAATGGTGTTGAGATTCACAAGCTTCCAATATTTTTTTTTCTAATAATCTTGTGATTTATTGATTGTTTTTACTACCATTCAAACTTTTTTTCCTACTTTCTTGGATTGTAATTATGGATGGCATACTACTAAATCAGCTTTTTTGCTTAGTAGTGTAGGAACTAAAATTAACAGACTAGAAAATTATGGAATGCAATGGTTGTAGTACAACTCTCAGAAACCTATGCAATTAAATTTAAGCTACACACTGATAATTATTGTCATATATATCTTTCTTAGTAAGATATTGTATTTTAAGCATTTCATTTACATTAGTATAAAATTTATGACTACAGAAATCTTAATTATTAGTGTTTGATTTTGCATTAGAGGAAAGAAAATTAGTCCTCACAATAATGGCTATATGTATCATTAACTACAAGCTTTTTAAAAATAGTGCAAATGCCTTTTTACCAGTGTAAACAATGGTAAGATTATGCAGCAAATATTTCAGTTGTAAGTATTATAAACACTGGAGAAGGACATCAAAATGAGACTTTAAAAATCCCTTGTAACATATTAACATCAATCATAGCAAATATTTAGTACTTAGGTATACATACTCTGGCTAAAAAATTTATGAAAATTACCTTATCTAATCCCAATAAATTAGTACCACAGTCATTGCCATTTTTTACATGTGTAAATTAAAGTTTAAAAAGTTTAAGTAACTTTTTCAAGGCCACAGAGCCAGTGAGGAATGGCACCAAGATTTCATCGTGTTGCGTAGCTCTGGAGCTTTTACCCCTGGCAAACAGTCGGCAGGTCTGGCCAGCAGCTGGACCAGGGCTGCTCCGTGTGATGCTCTGGCATTCTGGACAGGCAGTGCTGTCACTGAGCCCAGAGAACAGAGCAAGGCAGGATCTAGAGCAAAGCCCAAGGGTGACTCTAGCTATCTGCCAGTTTAAATTGGTGAGGCATTTGAGCACAATAATCTTGGCATAGATTTTATTTAAATTTATCACAAGCAACATGTTAAAACTGAAATAAATATTTTTGAGAGTGTTGTTGATGACCAATGTTTGGTCTAAATTTCTTGAATGTGTGCCTCCTTGTATACAGTTTGGTGACACAGAAGTTAACTATCTAAATAATGTTCGTCCTCCCACTGGTTGCATTTAAAAAAAGATAAATTTACTTAGGGATTATCTATGCATTTGTGTATTTGTGTGAGCAACAGGGGGAGTCACGAAAAGGAGAGGGTGCATATAACAAATTGAGAAAAGAGATAAATAAATCAAAGTTCCAGAGACAAAGGATGGGAGGAGATGCAGGGTTCTTTAATCTCTTCTACTTATATCTTACTCTACTCACTAAAAATCAGAATCCATCTGTAAAATCGTAATAATCAGAAGAGACTCTACCCAAAGTGATGTTGAAGGGAATGTGATATGCTTAGGATGATACCAAGCACACAGCAAAAATATATTCTGTTACTCACGCTTGTTCTTGAACTTGTTTTAGAAACAAGAAAAATAGAAATTGACTGACATATAAAAAAATATATTTTTAATTATACAGATTTCTGTACTACGGTTCTCAGGATTTTTCTCCCCACAAATATTTCAACTCAATCTTATGATAATATTATTCAGGAACACATTTTGAATCATAATTCAACTCAATAATTGATTTGTAGTAAAAATATATGGGACCCAGCTCTCAAAAACTTCACAGCTTTGTGGAAGACACATTAAATTGGAAATCATGAAATACAAAATTTTAAAAATTACAGTGAGTTTTAAGGTAGACCTGCACATTGCACTCAAAATCACAATGCTTAAACTTACTAAGAAAATAATCCAGCAACTGCAAGCAAAGGTTTTTTTCTTTGGTATTCTAAAGTGTCTGGTGGTACACATATGGAAAACCACATAAAATGATGACTAACTCATTTGGTCAGGGACATGTGATTTCTTTCTTTGTCTATAAACTACATATTGTTGCTCACATGTTTTCTGAGTTAGTAAGCAAACAGAGGGGGAAAAACAAAAAGCCTGTTTACCCAAAAAAACTTTCAGCAAGTTCAATCTCACTGTCTTCATACCAGAGAATATTTTATTTTTCCAGATGATTTTCAAAGCATCCCGGTGACAACCGATAATCCTGGCTTGAGAACTGGCCCCATAGGTGATTCTACATCCACATGGGCCCCTTTCTTCTACGGCCAAGAACTTTCCCTGGAGTCCTCTTTTCTTCCCTCAGCATCTGTCACAACCCACTTTATAAGCACTTGGAGTTTTCTTCTTCTTATTTTTTTCCCTTCTCAAGAAAAATGAAGCACAATCTCTGCAATTGTCTTGACTTCCTTGTTGCCCCAGGAGATGTGCACACAGGTCTTATTATTTTGTTTTTAATTTTTTTCAAGAAAATCTTCCAAAAACTGTTTTAAATTTATAAGTCTTTTACCAAGATTTTATAAATCTGAAATATGAATTCTGCCTTTAATATTTTTGACTTTTATTCTTGGAAATGGAGCTTACCATCCCTCTATACCATTCCACCCTCTTACTTGCCCACTAATAGCATCAGCTCCAGAAGACACTGCCTCTCAGATTTAGGTAGAAAAAATAAAATCAGGGGAGGAAAATGGAATGTCTCTTGATTTCCAGTAAGTCTCATTCTACAATATTCTTGCCAGATGAGGGACCCAAGCTCCCTAGTCCTTGGTGACCACAGATCTTGGCACTTACTTTATGTGCTAATTGAATGAATGATGAAGTCATGTTTCTGCTGTTCCTTTTCTGTGTTTGTTTTGCTTGCTTGTTTTTTAAGCCTTTGTTTTAACTGTGTGAAGAAGTCATCTAAGGTGTTTATATTTCTGTTTCTCAACATTTTTGTGTATATATCTCATTTGAAGTGCTGCACAATGTTTGCTATTACTTTATCTTCAGTCCAGAGCTTTTTGCTGTCTCCAAGCTAATACACCCAACTACCTATTTGTTGTCTCCTCTTGCAACCTATCAAAAAGCTGCAACATTAGTACATCAAAAACTTAAATCATAATTATAGTTTGCTAACCCAGCCCATATATTTGTATGTAAATGAAAAATACGTAAATATTTAATACATATGTATTATATATATTTTTGAACACTTACTTGATATCCAATCTATATATTATATAATAATCTATGTATTACTCATTTAATATGCAGATTCCATGAAGTAGGTATTAATTTTTATAATGAATACCTTGAGACTCAAAGAACTTAACTGATTTTTTTATATTCAGCCAAAATGGACAGAGAGCCAATTTTAAACTCTTAAAAAAATCTTTTCTAAGTTAATTAGGCTGAGATAAAACTATGCTACTCTCCTTGCAGATGTTTTACTGCATATTATCATCATCATTATCAACATAACCCCTGCCATATCCTCTATTAACTTATAAACAAATTGAGAGCAGGAATAATTCTGTTTAATTAATTTTTATTATACATAGACCTATAATGCATACCATTATGCCTTGTGCTCTGTATTAGCTTCTCCTTTCACTTAATATATGGAAATGTGGTCTAGTGACTACATGGCTGATAGTTCAAAGAATTGAATACTTCTAGAAATACACAATCTGGGACCATAGGGCTTCACCTACAGCTGGGGTCAGAGAACAAGACTTTAGACAAAGGTCAAAGTTTTGGAGATAGTATGCTGCTTAGAAACAGAGGGTCCCAATTAAACCTGAATCCCATGAGAAGAATCAGAATACCAGGGGCCAACGTTTAGCTCAGATCGATCTGATAATGATGAATTATATAGGTGGTGGCGTAATAGGGCAAAATTGTTCAGTTTCATCTGGGATTGATTTATGAGAACCAGATGCAATCAGAAAAAAACAGCAGGATGGAATGACACAGGTTCCTGGTGGAGGATAATGAGCCAATGAAAGGGGTGGAAGGTATAAATGAAATAAAAGGTCAAGTTCTCAGAAATTTGTATTTGAGGCTATGAGGGTACGGTGGACATTTGAATTAGAAGTCAGAATTATAATTAAAAGCCAAAAGTCTACTTATAATTAGTAGTCAGTGGATAAAAGAAAATTCAAATTTCAATTTGTAAAATTATATGTATTATATATGTGTGTATATATCTATACAAATATAAATAGGTAAATTGAGGGCTTTTTAAAATTGTAGAGAAAATAGCAAAAACTATATATTATTTTAAACGGCATTTTTTAAAGTGTGCAAAAACCAAACCATGCACGCACACATGTGCACATGCACAGACACACAGACACACACACACAGACTGTCCACCAATTAATCCTCTTATTGTTCATTATACCATGGGTAGTCCCAGGCATCGTCTGAGTCACATGCCATACTCTTGAATTTGGAAAACGATTAAACTCGTATTGCCTTTTAAGACTGGTGCCTTAATAAGCTCAAATATATCAAAATGGAGTTCAAGGAAATTTAAACTAAGATTTCAAAAAGAAACAAGTTTCAGGCAACTGCTCTATCAGAAAGCACACAAGTATAATGAATGAGTCTACACGACTAAAGTTCAAACGTTAGGCAGATTACATTTTTATGTTAGTCCCTATAAATTAAGCATGCTTTCCTGAAACATGAAAAACTATTCAGCAGAAATAGAATTTTTGCTTAACTGAAATCTGTTGCTTTGCAACAAATCCGATTTCATTCTTGACATCAAACATTTGGTGGATGGGTCCCCTGACTGGGTATGTGTTTGTTGTAATAAAGTCTTAGCTTCTTTTTTCCCATGAAGTAAACTCATTTTTCTCACAGTAAGTAAGCCATCCACTGAAAATGTATTTAAATTCAGCCATCCTATATTAACATTGAAGATTATGTGGTTATATTTAAATTTGAATCTAGAAAATATATAAAACAAACAAGTATACATTTTACATATGAACAACAGCTTTGTATTTTAAAGAGTCCAATTTATAGGATAATTTATTACTGCTAATTAGTTCTATAAATATCTTTATATAAATTACATATATACCCACTTAAGTATCACTTGATTATTTTCAATATTTATTCAGACATCAAAACAGTATATTACCTTAATATAAATTATATACTATATAGAAGGAACAAGTAA
The DNA here is from genome assembly GCA_963574885.1 of Lepilemur ruficaudatus. NCBI lineage: Eukaryota > Metazoa > Chordata > Mammalia > Primates > Lepilemuridae > Lepilemur > Lepilemur ruficaudatus. The sequence continues at coordinate 19,190 of CAUYRT010068263.1, read as the reverse complement.
AACTAAAAGAAACAATTTAGTAATATAATGAAAATGACACTGAAAAACAGCACAACAATGTGAATATGCTTATTCACTGAACCATAGGCTTAAAAAAGTTTACAGTGGTAAATTTTATCTTATGTATATTTTACCACAACTTAAAAAAATTATAAAATAAAACATTAACTAAATATTTTGTCCCTACGAAAAGCACACTATGAGGAATTACTATTTAGAGGACATTAAAAAAACAGAACTGTTAACACAGATATTGAAACTCTGAAATGGTAGAGGCTACCACCAAATTTTAAACTCATCCTACCTTCTACCTCCTTAGTGAAATTATCAAATCATATGTTTATGGAATAGTCATCAAAATAGGCTACAAAAATGAGCAAGTTTTAAAAGGATAAAATTAGAAAACTTTTGAAAAGAAAAAAGTTTCTCATAATAAAATCAAGTTATTTTCTATTATATATAATGTTTATCTCTCAGGGTATCCAAACTTTTTGGTTACTATTGCAAATAGTTTATTTCCATTTCAAAGTTGAGTTTCCATTGTGCACTCAGATTTACAGCTTATATGGAATAAATGAATAATAGACTGAAATCGTTTATCAAATTTTAATTCTATGGAATATAATGGCAATTCTGGTTCTCATTCAATAGAATTTTGGGAGTTAATTTTTTTTGTATTTTTATCTTATGAAAATATAAATACAATTCTATGTTGGAAAATTTTTCCTACTAAGGAATAGCTGATTTAAAGATAGCTATTTAAAGAAGTGATTTACAATAACACTTATGTCAATAAAGGACATGGTGCAAAGTCTTGCTTGAAATAAGAGGAAGTAAAACAATAACCAATTATCAACCTTGGAAACAAAATTCCCATCTAAGACAAATACTCCAATGGAAATAACCGAAGCTGCCTTAGACTCAAATATATAAGTAAGTTGAAAAAATAAAATAAAAATAAAGTCTAAAAAAATATGTACAAGAAGGTTAAATGTAATTAATTCCTGATAATTGAAAGTAACTCTAGCACTATTTGATTTATGGAATCATTGGTGCCTTATGAAAAGTTTTCAAGCAATTTTCATTAAACAAGGCAAGCTTTCCTACCGTATTTTCCCACAAGTCATACTGACAAAATGCCATCTTTCTGGAATATTTAAAAACAAGTGTCTTCAGATGTAAAATGTCATATTATAGAATTCTGACTTCTCTTTTAATTATAGAGTCATTTGTAATGAAATGATCCTCTTCATATAAATAATGTGACAGATAATATTAATTCAAATTGTTATCATATCCTCACCAAGAAAATAAAGCACGGTGATTAGTCCTTTTTGCTGTTAGCATTAACTTTTGCAAAAGCATCATGTTTTCCCTCCATTAAAGAGTAATTTTCAATCCCTGCATAAGAATGATGTTTATTCTATTTCAGTTGGATGATAAATGCACTTAATAAGAAATGCTAATAAGTGAACTTTTCCCTGAATACTTATTAATTATGCCGATGCACAGACACTTCATAACTGAACTTTTGGGCCAAATCTATAGCTGGAGTATCTCCATATCCCTTTGGTATATTAGACTATAAATAGATGGAAAAGCATAACATTTAATTTGTGCTCAGATTAATCTCCCATCCCCAAATTAAATGCAAATACACATACAGCCCAACTCACTACATCATCTATGCATCTATGTGTATATTATACGTATTTTATATTGTTAGTGTAATGTCTAACATTTGCTTTGTACTTTGTATCTTATAAAACTCTTAGATATAACATGTCTTCATTTGATGAGGAAAATAATCCTGTGATTTCTAATTTATGAATTTCTTACCTTACAAACCATTTTAATGATAGAGAACCACAAGGTTTCTTTTTATTCCTAATGTTCTTTTTAATATAAAAATAATATTTAATCCAAAGTGAAGAAAATTTTATAAATATGGTCTATATAAAACAGAACATGGTAGACAAACCGACATGAGGGAAGCAGTGAGTAACGGTTAGGAAATTGTCCCTTGATCTGGTTGACTGGCTTCAAATCTTGTTCTCACTGACAAACAGCTGCATGAGGCCTAAGTCAAGTCGCTTACCATGTTCTCTCTCAGGGACGACTGTAATGGACTCCTCACCGTCACCTCTATTTCTAATCTTCATCCCCATCATTGCTCCTCATAGTTTGTCCTCCACAAAAATCAGATCTTTTCAAAATCAACTGGTACTTCCCTGTTCAAAGCCCTAACCAGCCTCCACCTGTGAATAAAGTGAGAGCTCCTTAATCTGGCTTAAAAGGCTGTGTGATCTAGCCCCCGTCTGCCTTGTCATCAGGGCCCTTCCTCTCTTCTGCACTGGCCTGGCCACCCAGGTCCTCTTGCTGCTCTTTGGATGCAACAAACGTGATCCCTACTTTAAGGTTGTTTCATCTCCAGGCAACACTATTTACCGGATCTTCACAGCGAACATTCCTGGTTCTACCAACAAAAATAACACCTCCAACTCACCACTCTCTAGCCACTGAGCCTGCTTTATTTTAACTTCATCACATTTCGTATTACTCCCAGTCTATGCATTATATTTTTATTCATTTATTGTCTACCTTTCTGTCTAGAAGGTAAGCTCTGTAAGGACAGAGACCTTTTTTCAACACTGTCTCTCCAGTACCTCGAAGACAACCTGGGAGAGAATGCTTCATAAACATTTTCTGACAAAATAATATTAAGATGCTTATTACATATTAATAAAGCCCACAGAAGCATTGACTGGAAGCAGCACTCACAATTAAGGTGCATTAAGTTGGCATGACAATGATTTTAATAAACGCAAAATATTAATTGGCAGTGATAATTAGCAATATTGTCATCTTCTACCTTCAAAGCCTAATGAATTCTTTATCTTTTCCTATAAAGCAATTTAATTTGAACAATGGCTAAATTTGGCTTATTTTGAAAAGAATCAGTATAGAAATTGCTGATTCCAATTAATTTGGCTTCACTTAAAAATGTTTTGAAACATTTATTTATTTGGGGAAAGAAAAATAACAGTTGCATGTTTTATTTATTAAAGTAAAATGAATGGCATATGAGAAGAAAAGGTTTTTAAATTGCATGTTTGCAAATCTGGCATGCAGAGAGTCAGCAGTATATTTTAAGTAATATTCTGATTTCCTTAAAATATTTAATAAATATGGTACAGGTGAGCAAGAACTTGGTTGAAAGGCAGAAATTCTAAATATTGATCTTTATTCTGCTGCTACCTGGGTCTGCAAACTCTGGTAAACTGTTTACTTCTTGCAGGCTTCAATTCCCTTATCTGCAAAATAAAGGAAGTGGACTGGCTCATCTCCCAGAAATCTGCTGGCCAGAAAATCATCATTTTAAGTCAGATTTCTCTAACTTAGAATTTTTTTGCACATAGTTCTCTTTAAAAATCCCTCCAAACTATGCAATGAATTATAACTGTAACATCTCCAACTGTCATACCAGCTTGTTTTACTGTCTTCTCGCACACTAACTCAGTTCCTTGTGACAACAGTGACAGATATTAATGGCTCACAGGCATAAGATCATCTCTAGTTAAAAAAAAAATTCTAAAGGACCTATAAAAATTACTTGCATAGATGTCTATCTATTGGAATAGTATTGTAAACCCCCAATTTTCCAAAATAAAATTCAAAACAAGCAAATTTTTCACAGTCAGTTGATGTGAAGAGTGATGGGCCCTTACATTTAAGCTATGTAAAACCAATTGCTACGTGCAGGATGGGTGCTGAAAAGGTACTTGGATATTTGGGCAATATGGAAGACTCCCAGTTTTTGCTGTGGGATACCCAGGTTTCAGAGAATTGCCAAATGTTAAAACTTCTCAAAAGCCCATAGTTTCTGCTTATGCGGATTTTGAATTAGTGAATCAAACTAAGAAAAGGTGAATTCCAAAACACAGAGTAGCAATGAGACCTGTCCAGAAATGTCTAATAGATAACAGAATTGAGTAAGAGCCAGAAAGTTCAGGGTAGAGTCATGAGAATATAACTCAAGCAGTATTTCAAGCACTTGAAACTGAATTAAAGCCATAAAATGCTTCAGTGGATCCTTACATATGACTGCAATTTATCACATCACACTAAACACCACAGAGCCTTAAACACTTGTGCTGCTTTTCAAAACAGAGGTCAATTTGAATGACCACAACCAATGTAGCAAAAACTTCTGGAATTTCAGCCATGATTTTGAAAAGATTTGCACTTTCCTTTTGGAAGGTCATTTTAAAAATCTGTAAGTGGTAGATATATAACAGTAAACTAAACACAAGTATGCTAAAGAAATATAAGGAACAGTTGCTTATTAAAATAATATGTTAGCTTTAACTGATAAATGATTATCATCATTTTCCACTCATTAAATCATTCACTCATTCAGCAAGGATTTATCAAGCACCTCTTACGGCACAGGTCCCATTGTGAGTGTTTCTGGGAATTCAGTTTTGAATAAGATTTAGGAAGTTTACATGCTATTGGAAGGATGATCAGACGGATGAGGCAAATAAACTCTACTTACTCATATATTAATGTATTTGATTATATATAAGCATACAATTTTAGACAGCAATTGGTGTTAAGAAGAAATCCCAACAAGGTGAAGTGATGCAGAGTGACCCTGGGCACAGGGGAAGGGGGAACATTAATTAGATCAGTGATCAGATAAGTCATCTCTGAGAAGTTGACATTTTACCTAAATATAATGATAAAATGGCATGAATGCCTCACCCTCAAACAAAACAAAACAAAACAAAACAAAACAAAACAAAACAGCTGGCTGCAGAGTATGTAACTCCAGGCAGAGAGAACTATAAGTGCAAGGGCCATGAGTAGGAGAAAGGTTGGCATTTTTAACGAAGCCAGATTGACTGGCATTGGCTGTGTGCAGTAAATGTTTAGGAACTGCTCTTGAGAAACAAGCCACCCCAAGCTGAAGCATTTATTGATTTCTGTAGTGCAAATATATCCATGTTGGCTGATTTCAACCTAACAGCACGATGATGATGAATGCAGGGTTGGGAGGAGGCCAAGGTTGAGCCGGGGCTAGTGCTGCATGGCTTGTCCAAGGCAAAGGCAGCAGCAGGTGGTGGTGGGCGAGGTCAGACAGGTGGGCAGAGGCCAGGTCATTTAATGCCATGAGGTCAATGGTAAGAAATTTAAGTTTTATTCTTAGAAACCACTGGAAGGTTTTTCTAATTTAATTTTGTTTTGGTTTTTTAAGTTCGTGTGCTACTTGTTGGATAAAGTACTGTGCAGGAGAAAGGGCAGGCAGTTAAGAAGCCATCTCACTGGCCAGAGCTTAGAATAAGGTGGCCGTATTAGAGATGAAGAAAAGCAGATAAATTCAGGACGCTTTTGGACATTTTTGAGTCAGAATTTACTTATTAATGGATATATTGGGGAACAGAGGAAGAGGACTGAAGAATAATGAGAAGGTTGCCTTCACCAATTGCGAAATGGTAGACGGAAAGCCATCGGTGGAGGGCAGGGAGGTAGACGGAAGTCAGAAAGTGTTACTTGGGCATTACTAAGCTTGAGATGTCTAGCAAACATGTTGACTAATATTCTATAATAGCTAAAATAATTATCTATTCTGGCCAATAAACTCTTCATGTAGGTATCAGTATTTCCATTTATAGATATGATCATGAAGGAACAGGTAAGTTTTCCAAGGTTATGTAGCTGGGGAATGGCAGAGGTAAGATTTGAACCTAGGTTTAACTATAAATCCTGTTTATTTAAACCTAGGATACACGTTCATTTTAATTTTTTAAAATAATTTTTAAAGTGTGCTGTTCCGATTTTTCTGATAATTCCCTGCTACTTGCCACATTAAAAATACATTATTTATTGTGCATATGAGAAAATGAGCAGACTCTTGTAAGGAAGGCTACTTAGGAATAGAATGTCTAACCACGTGAAGGACATTAACTGATTTAGAGCAAGTTCTCCTCTTAGAAGAACCCACGTAGTAGTACCTGCATTACTGTACCAGGCAGATGCTTTAGCCTCCTAGGAGTTTCTATAATACTTGGTACAGTACATACTTCTAGAAGAAATAACAATAAGTAATGCATAACGAAGATGGGATATCCATACTTTTAATTACAGATAAACAAAATATCATCAATAATTGAGCTGTAGTCTGCTTTGCAATTTAATCCTATAGCAAAAGAATGAGCTAGAATTATACTCTGTTCTGGTTTTGTTATTTAGTAATGTAACATTCAGCCCCACACACATGTGATAGTGTGGTTGTAGCTTATTTTGAGCAGCAGACAGGAGTAGTTAGAGAGTTTCCAGATGTGCTACTCTACAGCCATGCAGCCAGTAAATAAAAAATATGATGATAGTTGGAATGCTAATGTCTTCTCCCCCAAAAGTCAAAGATTTAGAGGTTTGCATGATTAAAAAGCTGCCACTTCAATTTCTACTATATTGCCAAAGTTGATCTATCTTTGGGCTGCCATCAAGTAAGAGCTTAAAAAGAGCAAAGGAAAAGTGATTTGTGAGATAAGGAATAAAACTCTCAAACTTTCTTCTTGGGAACATTTTGATATTTTCCAGGTCCTTAGAACACTACGAATTTGAGAATAACATGGCATCTGGGATCTAAAAGATGCCATGTTTTTGAATTTTCACATGTCATCTACCAATTTGACTTTTAAATCATAGCAGTGAATATGTATTTTAAGTTTTGTGTCAGAGACCTCATTCCTGGAAAACAGGATCAAACTGCAGATTCTAAAATCTCATATCTAAAACTCCCACATTCTCCCAAAAAACATGGTTAAAAAGTGTGCATAGAATTGTGGTTACACATGAGTTTTAATGATATCAAAAGTATGCCAGGGAAGTAACTGAACATAGAATTATGGTCACACATGAGTTTTTAAAAAAATCATCTAGTTTGATTTTTTTTTTCACAATATCTGATTGCGTTCTACATCACCCATATCAAGTGATCTTCAGACATCTAATTGAATACTTTTCCCCCAGTGGCCTCAGAAACACCAGTTCATTTTAGGGCAGCTTGAAAAAAAGCATTCAGAGAGCTGTGCTTTGCGACAAGGGTCACATAATGCTTTACTTTCCAAGACTGCCAAAATACTTTGACCTAAGGCACCAGTGTAACTGAAACTCATTTTTGCCTCCCATCATGCTCTTTAGCTCCATTTTTAAGGCCAACTATGACAGGCGTCCAAATACATTAATTTATTGATAATTTAAATTTTTACTCTTTATAACTCAGGACTCTCCATAACTCATAACCCCTCTACCTCAATACTGGGCAAAATTTTCACACAGTTGGTCTTCACATTTCTTATTTAATGGCAACAGTCCTTCATTAAAATTAGTTACACTTCTGCTATTTGTCCTTATATTAAGAATTCTAAGTCTTTGGTTTTCCCCCAAATTACCCAGTTTGGCTCCTTGGTACTATGACTTGGTTCTTGAGCAGTCTGTGCATTTAAATAAATGCTTTATTGAACCAGTTTCTTGTGAAAGTTACTCCTAAAAAGATGATTCGCCCATGTCTATCATAAGAGAACAGAGGGCTAGAACCATCTGAATGTTTTCAAAGCTAAAGTACTTTAAATGCCTCCTGGCTCAAGCGATAGAGTGTAAGGTCACACCCAGAGGTACTCGGGTGGCTTACAGGTCAAGGATGCATTCTGTTTCACAGGAATAGAGCTTTGCTTGTGATTTGCTTAAGCCCTTACCACTTATATATAAATTTCATAAAGTGATTTATGCGCTATAAATTACATTCATATAATCCAGAATTTCAAGCATTAGTAAATTTCAAATATATATATATATATATATTTAATTTACTGGTACACAAAACATACTTTTACTCATATTATGAAGAAATTATTCACAACTGAACAAGGTTGCAATGGATTTACCTGAATCTGTAGCTGTAATCATTAAGACAAAGTGTTCCTTAGTTTCCCTGTCCAGACTCTGTGTTACTTTAAGTTCTCCACTGGCTGAGAGAGTAAAAGCATTGTCTTCATTACCACCAAAAAGAACATATGAGAGTTTGCTGTTAGATCCTTGGTCATCATCTCTTGCCACCACCTGTAGGAGAGAATAGTACACACCATGGATGTGGGCAAAATAAAGACAATGCATCCGATGGAATTCAATGTATTCATTAAGAACAGCAAGGTAGAACCACACTCAAAGATTCTTAAGTTGTAATTTTTCAAGTAAAAACTCAAAAAGTGCAGTATAGTATATGTTGCATAAGTCTATGTAAAAATATGCATAGAATTAATGCATAGCATTTTTGGAAGGCTTCACAAAAATTTTTAACAGCAGTTTCACCTGGATAATTGAATTTATGAAGAGAGAAGGTAAAACAATATTTGTCACAAATTTTTCAAACATTTACATCGTTTTCTTACTGTGTGTAGATATTACTCTCATAGTGAAACAAATTATAAAACACAAATACATAAATGTGTGCAACATGGATATACACAAAAGAATGTAATTGAAATGCAATATTTTCATCTAGGAGGAAATTAATAAGTTCTTAGGTTTGATGTGTATAACTCTTTTCAAGATTTGCTATATCTGTAATTGAGCATTTATGGATAAGAATGGGGAGAGGGTGGGGAAGCATGAACATTGTAGAAGAGGGGGTATTTTCAGTTAGATGTCTTATAGTGAACATGCATTGTTTTATTTAAATATACTGACCTGAAGAATTGTTCTGGGTAGTGTCTCTAAATTCTCAGGGACATTTACAGAATATGGAGATAGCTCAAATATAGGAACAAAATCGTTAATATCCAGTAGAACAATGCTCACAGTAGAAGTATCAGTTCGTGGGGTGCTGCCCCGATCTGTTGCCTGAACAGTTAAAAGGTAAGTAGGGGTCTTCTCTCTATCCAAAGGCTTAGCCACAGTGATGGCACCTGTGACAGAGTCGATTCGAAATTCCTGATTGGCATTACCATCAACAATGCCATAGCGCACCTGTCCATTTGTACCTTCATCTCCATCTGCTGCAAATACTTGTATTATATCTGTTCCAGTAAGTGTGTTTTCATTAATCTCCACTTTATACAAAGCTTGTGCAAAAATGGGGTTGTTATCATTGATGTCCAGTACCATAACCACAACTTCTGTAGATGAAGAGAGAGACGGTTGACCTTTGTCTGTAGCCACCACTGTCAGAGTATAATTAGAAACCTCTTCTCTGTCCAGTTCTCCAGTGAGCCTCACTTCACCATCAATGGTTCCAATACTGAACTTGTTTCCCAACGGGTTCAGCAGGGTGTACTCAATGTAGCTGTTTGGGCCACTATCTGGGTCAGTTGCTTGGGCTTTGAAAACAACAGTATCAATAGGTGTGTTTTCTGGAATGTATGTCAACTTAGGGGAAAAAAATGCTGGTGGGTTATCATTTACATCCAACAAAATAATGGAGACTTGAGCAGTGCTTGTGAATCTGGAGGCAGCTAGCTGTGGTAGGTCGTGCACCTGAACAACCAAGTTGTAGAAGGACTGACTTTCCCGGTCCAGGGCTTTCAGAACTTTAAGTACACCATTCTTGTCAACTGTAAACTGTCCGAAGCTATCACCTGAAGCAATGCTATAAGCCAATTGAGAGTTGATGCCTGAAATTGAGGGAAAAAATAATACTTTCTTAAATGTATGCTGGTAACAAACTAAGCTGCACCAAATCTTCTGGCATGCGATTTTGCCTCACACTTTATGAATGATTTAGCTGAAGTTAATCTATTTAGTAAACAATGCATGCATATAACTCTTTTCCTGCTAACTTTTGATCTGAAGAGATGTTTACAATCTGGTGAACAAATGATCTATATACTGCTTGCTATTTACTAGGGTGTTGAAATGTTAAATTACAAAAGTAAAAGTATTCCATAGAGTGGATATTTTTCTATACTTTTCCTTATTTCTATCACATAATTCCCAATGGTCCAGTACTAACAGTGCCACGCTCCATATTATTAGCCAAACATTTATAACTTCAGTGATTTATTGAGGCCAACACTAATTTTCAGAGAAGGGTAGTAAAATGTTCTGATGTATGGCATTACTCGTGGATGCTGTAAGTCTAATTTTTACATTTCTTGACAGAACCAATAAATACTTATTAATTCCTATTAAGCATCTAGCCAAGTAATAGTCTTCGAGTAAGTAGTTCTTTCTCAAACTTTATTACATATATTTAAAGTTTTAAAAAATTTTCTTTAAAGGAATCATTACCAGTGAAACTATACATAAAAGTTTCCATATATAAGTACTCATACTATCATTGGGCTGTATTTGGATAATGTCTATATGTCCTATTTATCCTAGGAACATGTGTCATTTTTTAAGTTGAAAATATATCTAAATCCTTAATTCAGAAAATAATTACAAAGAATCCTATAACAAAATAACATGGAGAATAGATCAGCCTATTGTTTTGGTAAATAATTTGAAGGTAAATAACAGATAAGCATTGAGAACAGAAAGAAAAAGTCAGATTTTTCTGCCTCAGAATGGTGTTTTCTTCACTGGCCATAATGCCATGTGTATTTTTAGAGTTTATCCTAAAGATATTGGGAATATTAGCAGATATTGTGATAAGAAACATATCATGCACCTAGATAATCTGTCTTTAGCAGAGATTTTATACTTTGGGACTAGGGAATATCTATTGAGTAACATGAATTGCTTTAGCCCTCATATTTCTAAAGTTAATTAACTATCCAGGTTTCTGAATTCCACCTATCAGAAACGATGTCTACTCTTTCCCAAGAGTCTTCTAGAACAATTTACTCACCCTTTTGCTCTTTATTTATTTTAAATATTCTTTTTTAATTTTCAATGAGTGCTTCAGTTAGCTTTTGCCTTTTCCTGAACTTCATCAAGTTTTTTACAAAGACAAACTTTACCTAAGTAATGAGATTTTCTTTTCTACCATGTCAGAATTACTTTTTTCCTGTGATTTTTATGGTCTTTAAATAATGTCCTTTGCCTAACTTGATGCATAGGAAAAATATTTATAAAGATAACTTTCAGGCACTGGCTTATTGACAAAAATTTCTAGGGTAAACAATGGTTGAGTTAATCTTTGAAAAGGTAGGTTTTCCCCCCTCATTATAAGTCCTGGCTTTTAATCTTTACAGTTTATTTAAGACTATTTACAAACGAACAAAGCAGAGGTTATACAGGGTGGAATACTTAGGAGCCTGAGGACCAGGAAAAAGATGAATAAATAAAGCTAACACAGGTTACCGGTCAATTCACCAGCAGGAGAGAAAGAGAATTTTAAGATCTGGATAGAACAAAGCCAATAACCTACTTCAATTTCTTATAATAAAGTTCCAAAGGTTTTGAAGGATAAAATGTTCTAGCAATTTCACACACAATTGGTGGAGCCTTTTATTTTTGATTATGTGTATATACGTATATTCACAAATATTTATATATGTTATATGTAATCTAATTTCTTTTTATTACTTTTTATGGAAATTTTCTGCATTTCCTATGACAAAGACTACCAGCAAATATTTAGTTCCTATTTTTTTGAGGCCCACACTCAAACATTATTTTTAGAAACAGTTATGAAAACACCTGAATAAAAATAATACCAACAGAGAGATAACATTTATTTCTACGAAAGCATATAAAAATCTTTCCTATTCATGATCAAAGAATGTTAAGCATACTGACAAAATTCCACATGGCTATGAAGTGATGGCTTAACATTCCACATAAATCAACAGGAATAGAAGCAATTAAAGCAAGGAGCTGAATATCCTTAGTCCACCATGTCTGCTGCTTCCTTGGGTAAACAGCTAAATTGCAGAGGCAAAAAGAGAACATGATACCAAGATTTTTATGGCCTTGCTATAAACTGCAGAACAGCCTCTTTTATAAAGGGGAAAAGTTTGGTAAATGGGTGGGCAGAGGAAGTAATAAATTTTAAACTAACTAGAATTACAAAAAAAGAAAATTTGATTTTATAAGTGTAATCCATAATGACAAATATATTAGGCAGCAATATTAAAAATGAACTGAAGATAACAATTATTATCTTTGATAAAATAAACATAAAAATTTAACAACTTTTGCACAAAATATTACAACACTAGGAAATAGCTCTCATCTCAGGAACCGAAACCAACTGGTGCAATTATAGGCCACGGAAGCCGTCTACGTTTACTTTACTGTAAAGAAAAGGACTTTTCATTTCTGACTAGTCTAATAAGTAACTTTGGGCATATGCTCTACATCTAAAAATACATGTGGACGTATTAAAACTCAAAATTCTCCCTGCACATTTGTAGTATCCTGAAAAATACTAAACGTGGACTATTTTTCTCTCTTTCCTTTTCGTATCAAATATCTGAATCATGAAACAGTAAATATATTATTTTTAAATACTATACTTTATCCATAACTGTTGGAACTTGAATTTAGTGGGCTATAAAAGCCTACTTTAACTTAAAACAGCCCACATTTTAAACCCTTTATGTTCAATGCTCTGAAAGTCATTTAGTTACATGATTCTTCCTAGCAGTTTTATTGTTGCATGTATGGTTGTATTATAGATAGATAGATATAGATTGGATTTCATCCTCATGAATAATTTATCTCCAGGAAGCATAGCCTATAAAATATATAAAATATACATACATAAATATATATAATGTTTTAAAAAATGATAGGTATATAGTTCCATGTTTAAAAATGTATATTTATTCATAATCTATAAATGTTACCTTATGATTTCTATAAAGAACTAATATTTGTCAACTTTTCACATAGCTGCAACACACACAAATGTTGTGGATAACACTCATTTTTATGAAGGAGTTTCAAAAAGGTCAAAAGATCACTAGAATATGAAACTCACTGACTAGTCAGATGGTCTTCACTGTGCCCTAAGAATATATGCGTACATTTATTTAGCAAAAATTACCATTGCTTTATTAGTAAAGCATCTTATATGATTCCCCAATATTTTCACATGTAACATTCTAGAAATTTATTATTTCTAGAATAAAATGATTATGAAAGCGAGGATATTTTTATGGTGCTCCAATTTATAATAATTTTCCTTAATGTAATGTTTTTTAACTGTATGGATGGAAGCCTCATGATTAATACAGATATTACTTATCTTGTGACAACAGTAAAAGACTTGCTTTATTCTTATGAAATGTCATGTGACCTAAATTTTAAAGTCTGAGAGAATCTATATGCAGATAACAAAAAATGTTAAATTTATTGTCATATAAAACTACTTCACTTAGGAAGATGACAATATTACCTTATTAAGAACTTTCTGATCAGAAATTAAGAATAATTAGTTAATTTAAAAACATCTGAATAATGTGTTTGAGAAAAACTTTGAGAATCTTTAGTGTAATTGAGTTGGCAAATTTTACATGCAAGGTTACCCTCGAACCGCCTTATCATTGTCCTTCAAATTCAGCAAGAACAGGAACTCTGTCCTATATTTAAGGCCAACGTACAGGAAATGACACTGATAAAAGTATTCAAAACTAAAACAATAAACGTAGCTTGAAACTTTTACTCTACACAATTAAAGAAAAAAAAATCCATGAAAAGTGACTTGGAGTCAATGGTTAATGTATTTCTTTGCTTACGTGTGCATGGAATATTCCATCAGGTGTTGACAAAGAAAACTTATTTTATGCTATTTTCCCAGTTTCCCTACACTTTAAGCTGTGAAGGTAAATGCAATTTATTATAGAGGAGCACACATTCTATGAAACAATGGGCTCTCTGTGATGCAAAACAAATCAAAAAGGAAAATGGTGGAAAATTCTTCACTAGAGAAAGCTTAAGCATAGTCCCAGGGACAGAGAACTTAAAAATGTATGAGTAGCATTGAAAACATTCATATGCAGGAAATAGGTAAACTAACTAAAAGTTATGATAACAGAGAAATCAATCTCCAAAGTAGCAATTAACCTCAGTTATGTATAGATGACTAATTGGAGCCCATTCACAGGCTTGGGATGAAGAATATGAAATAGCGTGTTCCACATTCTTAGGCCAGGACTGGGTACACACTAAATATTTGACAGATGTCAGTTATTGATATTATTATTAATATTGCTATGATGAGTAGTAGTATTATTGGCAATAGTAGTAACAGTAGTCGTACTAGATTACAGCTGCCTCTATGGTAGACATATTCATGTATCCAATTTTAACTGTACTTGAATAAGAGGAGAAAACTTCAAAAGGCACTTACTCAATGAATTCTAAAGAAAGTATTTCCAATTTCGTTTATTGAAACATATATAAAATACTGTGCTTTTTGCTTCTCATATCTTTCCAAGTGCCATTTCTAGACACTACTGAAAGGAAACTAAGTATAGAATAGAATGTTAAAATAGAACGGTATTCTGAGATTACATAAATCATCAAAGTCATAAGAATCAGAAAATTCTAAATTGAGGTAGATATGCCTATGTTACTTGGCATCCCTTAGGTTAGAGACCTATTTCCTCTTCAAAGTACTGTCCCTTGTTTTGCATATTGATAGGACATTTAGTTGCATCCAGTGGAAGAGAAAACAATATATAAATTTTCCAAACAATTTGGCTAAAGACTGGTGATCTCTACAATGCTAACTTTAATGCTATCTTATCTGATATGCATACTTATAAAACAAGTCTTGGAAGAAAGTCGAGGGTTGAAAGCTTTTAAAAGAAAGCATGCCAAATGCTTTTGCAATAAATAGAAACCAAACATATGTAAAATACAGAGTTAGTGCAAAATCTCAACTTGAGTATATAACTTAAACAGATCTGAGACTGTCTTTTGAGTCAAAGCAGGAAAGCTTGCTGAAATATTATTAGCAATTTTGGGATAAAAAACATAAAACATAGTTATATACTTCTAAGCATTTTTCTTTAAGGCTTTAGTTTCCTTTAGCTTCTAAATTTTATCATTTTTAAGTTCAAATAATATATATACACATAAATATTTTTATTTATACAGTAAAAACCTACCAAAAAATTATCTTATGACTTACTTCTACATAACTAAACTTTTGCTGAAAAAAGAAGATAGTTTATAAATTTTATAAAATGATAAAAGGCTTGTTGTATAATTATAAATAAGAACTTAACTGATAAAAGTATTTAATTTTTAAAATCTTCTATAGTTAAATTATAATTCTATTCCTTGACTTTTGACCTACAGTCACAAAACGAAAATTTGTGATAGCCGAACACAATAAATAACTATAATATAAATTACATTTTTTCATTAACATTTTAATGAAGTTTTTAAAAGTACATTAAACAAAGTACATACCATCATCTGCGTCAGTAACATTAAAGACAAGAACAGTAGATCCTAGAGGTAGATTCTCCATTAAAGATGTGCTATATGAATTCAAGCTGAAAATAGGTGGATTATCATTTACATCTAGAATATTGAAATAAACTCTGATGGTAGTAAATTGTCCTCCACCATCTTCAGCTCGAACAGTGAGGATATAATATTGCTGAGCTTCAAAATCTAATACTCGAGTCAAATTAAAGACTCCAGTAACTGGATTCAAGAAAAAGATGCCATCTTCATCATCTTCATTCACAATATATGTAATTTCTCCATTCACACCAGAGTCATCATCCGTAGCTAAAATAGCTGCTACCAAAGAACCTATCAAAAAGAATAATTTAAAAATCTAAAATCAGTGAAACAAGGGGTATTACTGAGATACTCAATACAAAGACACCAAAAATGTATTTGTACAGCAAAATATCTTAACTACAGAACCAGTATGAAAACATAGTGAACACAACATTCCACAGATTTCTACATTAATACTGATACCAACATTCCCATGTACTGATAAAACATATAACACATTAGATACCCAGTACATCTCAGGTTGCAGTGTAAATGTTCTGGTTGATGAATCCTACTCTGACATTATTTTTCCACCTAGCAGTACCAATTCATAAACCTATTGATGAATTGAGTGAACATATACTGTAGCCCAATGCTAGTGTCAGGAACTGAGGATTCCAAGAAATAATATAGATTTATCCCCTGGGAGATTACTCTATAGCTTATGTGGTCATTGCTATAATTAAGGCAAGAAATAAATGTGATAGGAATTTCATGAGGGAAATGTGCAACACATCTTGGGCAATAAAACTGTAGAAAGAAGTAGGCCCCTATAAATGTTTAATTCCTTTGCCAAATGGCATTTCCAGACCATATGCCTTATCATGCACACTCATTCCAAATGTAATTTAGAATAAAATTTCAATTTCAGATAAAAATTTCCAATAATGGGAATGAAGCATATCCACATACCAGAAATATGGATGTTGAGTGCTCAGACTCAACAATCCCAATATAATACGCTCAAAGAGGCAAGAGTATAAAAGAAGATTCAGATTTTAGTAATACTTACTGGGCAACTGCTAACATCCAAGTCTCATGATGCAAATTCACAAAAATTTTCTAAATTAACCTTTACCCTAACTCTAACATAATTTAGTTTCTATTAAAGAAGAAAAAATTCAAACTAAGAGAAATGAATTAATTTGCCCTTGGTCACACAGTAAGTGTTTAGAACCAGTATTCACAGTTTTCCATGTACTTTTTTTGTTCTATTTATACACAGCAGCATAAACACATTAGACATTTTTAAAGTGGAAAAAGACTATCAAAACCGTAGTTGCCAGAAAAATTAACAACCCATGTCACAATACTTTCAGACACAGAAATACCTATAATTAGTAATCAGATAAATGGCTAGCCTCATTCAGTCTCGAAAATCTAGCAATTTGCTTGGGAATTGTAGAAAAGATGGTTAATTAAAAGACTCAAAAATCTAGCATATATATTTTTTATAACTAGTAGCATATGGTAAAAATTAGTCATTAATTGAGAGCAGCCAAAATATAGTCTGTAATTTTAGTCAAAGGTGATCATTGCAAAATACACTTGAGGGCATGTCACCTACCAGGGATTGTGTCTTCTGGGATGTCAAAAGAGTACACAGGTCTGGAGAACTTGGGTGTGTGGTCATTCACATCACTGACAGTGATATTAATTCTCATGTCCGAGGACTGAAGACCGTCATCAGCACGAACCAGCAATGAATATTTGGAACGGCGTTCTCTGTCCAACCGCCTGGTTGCTATCAAATCTCCAGATTCAGGGTCAATGCGGAAACTATCATCAGCTCCACTAATGATAGTGTATGTCACAAGAGCATTTGCACCCTAAAAAAGGAGACCAAGGAGCTGAGCTATTGGAAGTAGAACACTCAAAGTGAGAGCATTGCTCCTTATATTTTCTATTGAACACGTATTTGATAAAGTGAGGCTTTTTGGCTTTAAGTTCACATGATATAGGATTTCAAAAGGTAATAGGAGATTAAACTTAACTCGGGAGGTAAAGGATTTGTACTGAAATTTATAAAACATTGATGAAAGAAACAAACAAATGGATAGACATCCCATATCCATGCATCATAGGACTTAATATTGTTGAAATTTCCATAATATCTATGCAATCTGCAAATGCAATACAATCTATATCAAATTCTTAATGGCATTTTTTACAGAAATAGAAAAACAATTCTAAAATTTATATATGGAACCACAAAGGACCCTGAATAGCCAAAACAATTTTGAGAAAGAGGAACAAAGCTGGAGGCATAATGTTTCCTGATTTTAAAATATATTACAAAGTTATAGTAAATTTCAAAAGTATGGTACTGGCATAAAAACAAGATATATACACCAATGGAACAAAGTAGAAAGCCCAGAAATAAATCCACACACACTGGTCAACTGATTGTCAATAAGGGTGACAAGGATATACAATGTTGAAAGGATAGTCTCTTCTAAAAATGGTGTTGGGAAAACTGGATATCCACATGCAAAAGAATGAAATTAGACCTTTTTCTTACACCATACACAAAAATCAACATGAAATGCATTAAAGAGTTACGTAAGACCTGAAACTGTAAAACTAGAAGAAAATTCCTAAAAGATGGTCTTGGCAATGGTTTCATGGATATAACCCCAAAAGCACAGGAAACGAAAACGAAAACAGACAAGACTGCAAAAACTAAAAATCTTCTGTATAGTAAAGGAAATCATCAACGAAATGAAAAGGCAAACTATGAAATGGAAGAAAAGGCTTGTAAACTATATATCTGATATACAAATAAATCTTCAGTTATGCAAGGTAAATAATTTCTAGAGAATTTGCTCTATAATATTGTGCCTATAGTTAACAGTACTGTATTGTACTCTTAAAATCTGTTAAGAGGGTAGATTTCATTTTAAGTGTTCTTATCAAAATAAAATAAAAAATAAGAAAGGTAGCATGAGTATAGCATTTTACCGTCTTTCACCATTCACTCTCCTAAATAACAAGTTTAAGCCTTCAATATTAGTTTTATTTTTTTTTAATTCATAAAATATACACACAGAAAGGAGTAAAACAGTCATTTTGGAAAATTGGCTAGCCTAACATTGCTGTTACTTGCAACCACATTAACCAGAAGGTTTCCTAAAGGCTTGCTCAGTGCCAGGCACTGTGGCAGCACTATGCATGCATTCTCTCGCTGTAACTCATTACTCCATGAGGTACACTTTCAGAAATGAAGCCCCTGGGTCCCAATCTGCAAGTTAACTCACACACAGGCACACTCTAAAGGTCGGTGTGGATTTCAAACTCGAGTCTGCCTGACTCTGAGCTGTGTTTCTTCTGATACATCATGAAACGGTAATCAAATGACAAGGCAAGTGCTAAGTAGAGGAGGCTTGCAATGGCACTGTAAGAACCAAGATGAGAGAGAGGGATTGTTCGGAGCTGCTTTATTTAGGGAAGACACAATGGAGGCTATGGAGCTGAACTGAGTTAGGTAGAAAGAATTTTTTTTTTTTTTTAAGTAAAGACTAACAAAAATGTTTGAGTGTAAGCAAAAGTGCAGAGGGAGGGAAAAATAATACGCTTGGCTTACTTTGCTGGTGAATAGTTTGTTAGAGTGGAGAGTTTTAATCTAGAACCAAAGAAGAAAGTCAAGCTAAAATGTTAGGTTGTGAGTATATTTTGCAGAATCTCAAATGTAACACAACTTGGCTTGAATTCTA
>CAUYRT010068262.1:0-34483 GCA_963574885.1 Lepilemur ruficaudatus | reverse complement strand
CTGTAGTCCCAGCTACTCGGGAGGCTGAGGCAGAAGG
This sequence comes from Lepilemur ruficaudatus, assembly GCA_963574885.1. Taxonomy (NCBI): domain Eukaryota; kingdom Metazoa; phylum Chordata; class Mammalia; order Primates; family Lepilemuridae; genus Lepilemur; species Lepilemur ruficaudatus. The sequence continues at coordinate 34,446 of CAUYRT010068262.1, read as the reverse complement.
ATCGCCTGAGCCCAGGAGTTTGAGGTTGCTGTGAGCTAGGCTGACGCCACGGCACTCACTCTAGCCCGGGCAACAGAGTGAGACTCTGTCTCAAAAAAAAAAATAAACAAATAAATAAATAAAGCTGGCAAGGGGAAAGCTAGTCCCAGAAGGTTAGCTTCTTAGCTTGGAGTACAGTACTCCAGAAACTGGATTCTGTGGTCAGACTGTGAGGATTGTAATCCTGACTGCAACTTAAATAGCCATGTGACCATGGGCAAGTCACTTAACCTCTCTGTGCCTCAGGTTCTTCATCTGTGAAATGAAGATAATACTACCCATGTTATGGGATTCTGTTTGTAAAAATTAGTCAAATAAAATATAAAACACTTAGAACAGTGCCTAAAACATAAACAATAGCTACTCCTGTATTATTTTTAACTCTGGCTTCCAGATTTCTTGGGAAGCCACAGTGAGAGACACACTACCCCTCCCTCCTGGCTCTCAGGTCTCTGTGACCTCACACCAGGATTTAGACACAGGCCTCAGAGTTATTTCTTCCTCAAAAGGAGAGCTGAGGTGTAGTTAAAATATTTCCGGTTTCCCACTATGGCCTCAGCAGAGCAAGGGGCCCTGCAGTAAAGACCAGAAATGGGGGGGCAAGGAGCACCACAACCTCCCTCGAGACATACAACTAGCCTTCTGCCTGCCTAGGCGGACTGTCCTTTGGCTAAGTTTGTTGGAAAAAGCTGCCTTCCCCAACAGGATCACATACCAGGAGCAGCTCTCCATAGCCGACTGTGCGTTCTTCTATTCCAACTACTTTCTTGGGTTTGTACATAAAAAGGGCTACTCCAGCCACAATTAGCAACACACACAAGTACTTGGCCAGTGGGTATTTCTTCCTCAAGAGGGTCACCCCAAGGAGCATGACTAGAGGAAGAAAACAGAGGAGAAAATTCAAGCACCCACAGGCATTGATGACCCCAGGACCCTTCTCCCAAGAGCCAAGGAAAGACTCAGGGAGAAAAGAATGTCTGAGAAGGAAGGCCTATAGAGGACAAGAGGAGGGTGCCAGGCTGGCAACTAGATAAAAATGATTGGGCAATAGGGTTGCACAGAGCGTAAGACAGGGAAAAGTAGAGGACAAAGGTGAAAGGTCCAGGAAGGAACAGGGTAGGTAAGGGTGGGGAACAGTGGGGAAGGATAAGAGGCTGAGAGAAAGAAATTGATGATCAAAATGGGATTTAGGGTGCCTAATGACATTGTAAACACATGGGATGCTGAAATGACTGAACATGTGACACAGACTAGGTCAAATTCTACTTTCATTAAGGATTACCAGCCTATGCACACCACAGGAAGTGACACAGATGAGAGGACAGGGGCAAGGGCTGGAATAAAAGTCCCTGGAGATAGCCATGATGGGATGATGAAGCCCAGAGGGACACAAAGCTCTAACAGAAGAGAGCGCTTACCACAGGAAAAGTGAGGACAGAAGAGGAAGACCATCTTCTTTGCTTACCTGGGATTGGCTTGCAGGATTTACCAAGGACCTGAAATTAAATTTGGCAAATATTTCTGAACATCTGTGATGTGCCAGGTACAGTGCTAAGTACTATGTTGATTAAGATGAGTAGGGTCTATAGCAGTGAACTCAGCCTCAGAAAGCAGCCCTATCATGGCCCAAGCCACCACCACTAAATCTCAGCTCTATGGTTCTAAACACTCTGAATTTCTCAAGCACGCTCTCCTAGGAGTCACAGACCTGAGGAAAAAACCCTTAGCCTTTTTCAAATAATTTCTGAGCCAACCCTCATCCCACCCTGAGGTTTCACCTGAGTTGGGTAGTTGACAAACTGTAGTGCTGAGTTGCTGGAGACCATGGCACCCAGATAGGAGACAGAACAGGCAGCATACAGCCAGCTCCGAGTACGATCCACCCTGGCAGTGTCAAAAAACTGGATCACTGGGAGAAGACAAAAAAACATACAAGAGAAACCTGGTGGGGCTAGGATGGACCACTAAACCAAGATGAAGCCACATGAAAGGAACTTGATTATCAAATAAGACATAAGCTATTTCTGTCTTCTTAGAATGGGAAATTTCTGAAAATTATTCAATTCTCCAATTGCACCTAAGCCTAACACAAGACCACATGCAGGGTGGAGGTGGGGACCTCAATCAGTTCAAGGGACAAGTTAGCCCTGCTGCTAGTGCCCAGGGAACAAAGAGAGAAAGCTCAAAGTGTGCTTGAAGCTGACACATAAAGGAACGTCAAAGGGAAAGAAAAAAAACGTTTTAAGTATTCTCAATGGGGATTTGGAACACAAAGACCCATTCTCTGCATATTTTTGTTTCAGAAGTTGGTATAATTTAAAGAAATATTATTTTATCCCATTTCAAAGTCATTAGTTTTATATACTGCACAGAGAGGCTGTGTGAGTACTAAAGGGGTTGGAAACTGTAAGTTAGAACTTAAGCTTTAATCAATGACTAACACCCAGGATACAGAGGGGGCTGTATATACAATAAATTATTATCGAGGTACTCACAGATCTTCGCAAACACAGCATTGATCACACATTGGATGAAGACCAAAGTTAAGGCAAAGGTGAACGTCTCCTGCTTGGCTCCCTCTCCATACTTTCCTCTTGTTCTAAGAATGAAATGCATGAGAAAGAGAGAAGAGAAACTAGCATATTTCACTCACTGTTATCTAGTACGTCCACAGCCACCGAAAGCTTGGAAATTATCTTACCTCTTTGGATGTAGGGAGAGTTTGTAAGGACCGTTAGGCTCATCTAAAAGGGGGCTGATTTTATTGGATCTAGAAACTAGACATCCAAGCCTACTAATCCCACAGCCTAGGGAGAGAATATCCATAAAGGATGGAACTAAAGGAAACATGAAAAGGTAGTTGGTGAAATGAGATACTCCTGGCAGGAGAAGAAGGTATTTGGGTTACAGCAGCAAGGCTGAGAGCAAAAGAACAGGCTGTCTGCAAGCATCTGGAACATTCAAAGAGGAGCCAACTTAGGACTGTTTGGTGGTAGAAGTCTCAGCCTGTAAAATCCAGGCCCTTACAACCAACAGGGCAAAAACAAAACAAAACAAAATAAAACAAACCAGATAAGGGAAGTAAAAGAACCAGGTCCCGAGAATTCAGAGACCAACCCTGGCGTTTTGGAATTCTGGGCAAAGGTAGCAGGTTGCTGGGAGGGCAAGAGAGTCAGGCGGGAGGACAAAAGGAAAGCCCAGGTCCAGGGGAAAGAAAACTACAGAAACGTGCCACCGGAGGACTGGATAGAGGACTGGATTTGGGGGCCGGGTGGGAGGGAGTGCGTTCCCGCCGTGGGGGTTGCTCACATCTTTTCCTGCAGGATCCCATAGTAGAAATAACAGACGAAGACGCCCAGGAAGCAGAGTGGCAGGCGCAGCCGGTCGGGCACCAGGGAGCTGCTAGAGGCCATGAGACGACTGGACGAGCTGACTGGAGACCCGCTCACAGCCGGCAGCGGCAGCGGCAGCGGCGGAGGAGACAGCTCCAGTCGGACATCGCCGACCGGCGGCAGGGGCCTCATAGGAGCTGCATGCGACCACCGCTCAGCAAAGCCCAGCAGTTCACTGCCACAACTGCCAGCTCAGGGCTGCCGAGGGGGAAACTCCCCAGAACGCAGCAACCCTTCTAGGAAAGAAAACCCACTTTGGGACCTTGGTTCCATCCCTGGGGATCAGAGGAGCCAGCTGTCTTAAGGGTCATTTCTTGCCCTCAAGATTTTTCCAGTCAGGCAACTCCGAGGGCAACTGCGACCCGGAGCTCGATGTGTGGCCTAAGAGACTCCCGGGCGTAATGTGATGACGTATAAGAATGTGGAGGTCACTAATTGGCTGCGCTGTGCGAAGATAGGCAGGTGGGCGGGGAAGGAGGCGGTGCGACAGGCAAAGCAAATCAAATAGTCTTTTTCCCGGCAGGCGGCCAGGCTTCTGCTGGGTCCTAACGCCGATAAACTCCTGCTGCAGCTTTGGCGCCCTCTAGAGGCTGCCCGGCGTCAGCGACTCTATCTGCTCTGCGAGAAGAGCGTTGGAGGCCTGGCTTTGACAGCAGTCCTCGGTGGGCACATCACTAGGCTTTCAAGGGGGGTGAGCAGCACAGTAAGCCTCTGCTAGGTCACTTAAAAGGTAGTAGGGTACCCTTCCCGTATCACCTACGTTCTGAGTCACAGTTTTCCCGGTCTGTAAAGTAGGGATAATTAGTAATAGCCACTTTGTCGCCTCTTGACTGTTTTGAGGAGCAAATGAGCTGAGGTTTGTGAAAGTGTTTTATAAACCGCAAAGTGTGCTGTACAAGTTTAAGGTATTAAATTATTAGTCATTAGTCTTTCTCAACTCTGATCTTATTTCCTCACATCCTGGAGGTGGAAATGGAAATTTATTGAAGTGCATTTTCTTCAAGGTCTTACAATTCAAGGACAATGGAGCAAGCCTTCGGCTGCTCTCCGGAATCCTTCTCGTTAGTGAGCTCCTCATTAGACTCATCCAAGTGTTGTGTCTCCACCTGCTAGTACAAATTGCCACCGCAAGACTGAACCCGGGTCTTTCCACTACCATCTTCAGCCCCCCACTTAATAATTGGCCCAAATCTCAGGCCGCCCGATGGACTCTGGGCTGCTATCTTGGAAGAGGCTCTTTCTCTTACAGCAGCCCGCTGCTTTGGCACAGCCTCAGGCAAAGGAAGGAAACTCTGGGCAGCACCACACCCATCACTCCAGGCCTGACTCACTAAGGCTTTGGGGGCAAGCCAGACATCTTTCAGGGGGAGGGGTAAGGGATAGAAGATAGGGTCTGTCCCCAGCCCACTGTCTCCTTTATATTAGTGGGAAGGGGATCCCCACATATCTGCTCTCTTGCCCAGTGGCACACTGTACTGAATCAGCCCATGGTGCTAGGGCACCAAACAGCAGCTGGGGTGAGAGACCTGGGTTCCAGTCCCAGCTCTGCCTTTCACTAGCGGGGACCTCAAACAATTCTCTTGTCCCCTGAGTCAGATTTCCTCCTGTGAAATTAATGGGAATACAATAAGAAGCAGGAGAGCGCTTCAGTTAGAAATGTGGGCACTGGATTCAAATGACCAGGTTTCCAATCCTGGCTCCCCAACTTCATATCTGTCTTTTGGGGAAAGTTATTCAACATTTTTGTCCTTCCCTCATTACACAGTGGGACTTATGACGTTTCTCTCATTGGGTGGCTGTCATATTTCAATGACATTTTATGTAAAGTACTTAATACACTATCTGGTGTTTAACAAACCAATGAATGGTGGTTAGGATAGCCTGGTTTCGGTGATTGTGGGGAGGTCTTATGAGCTAGATGCAGTTGTACTTATTATTGTCCTTGGGGTAGCCAACTTCTCACTCATACAATGGGGATAATGTGTCTTTTGTGAAAATGCTTTGGAAATTCGAAAGCACCATCAGAATAGAATGTTGGGATGGTTTTTCCCATTTTCCCCAAAGCTCTTACAGGTACAGCACTATAAAGCTGAGAGGCTGCAAAAGGACAAGGACAGTTTCTTTGTACCCTCCAAGGCTGCACCCTCTGTTGTGGGTACTGAGATGGGAAGACTACTCAAAAGGAGCCGAAGCTTCCCTAAAACTGTGCAAAGAGGTTCAATCTGAATGTTATTCCCTGATCTTGTTCTCCTTGCCAGAGCAAGGAATACCCACCATGTCAAATTGTCTCCCTTTGGTCACCCTGTTTTCCTCTCTGAAATCCACTCTGGGCCATCATGGTAGATCATGCCTATAATCCCAGCACTTTGGGAGGCTGAGGCCAGAGGCTCCTTTGAGGCCAGGAGTTTGAGACAGGCCTGGGCAACATAGTCAGACTGTCTCTACAAAAAATTTAAAAATTAGTGGGGCATCGTGGTGCATGCCTGTAGTCCCAGCTACTCAGGAGTTTGAGGCAGGAGGATCACTTGAGCGGGGACAGGAGTTTGAGGTTGCAGTGAGCTATGATGGAGCCACTGCACTCTAGCCTGGGCAAAAGAGTAAGACCCTGTCTCAAATAAATAAATAAGATGAAATCCACTTTCCCTAGGGAGCTTTCTCAGACTCACAAGAATGGGTAACTTCCCCAATGGTTCCCTCATCCTACCTCCAGGACACACCACACTCTTCATTCTGGACGGCCTTTTCCTGAGTCTGCTGTTTATAGGCCTATGTAAAGTGTTCAAGCATGGTGCCCAGAGGACAGGAACTCTGTGGCCATCCATATAACAACCAGATGTGTTAACTAAAGGCTCCTTCTCTTGAAGACAAGGATGAAGTGATCAATATAATACCCTCAATCTCCACCCCACTCCTCCTACCCCAGATACTTAACAGAACCTCACGCTGCTGGGAATACTTATTTATTTGGTCTATTAACACCAAGATCTGCAAAAAAACAACCTCTAAACACAAGATAAGAAAACTCGAACATTAACATTCTTCTTCAATTTGTGTAAGCTCTGCAGTACGGAAAATATACAAACTTCAAACAGCTGCAAAAATAGTGTCTTTGGGAGAAAATAGAGTTTCTACATCGATACAAGAAAAATAGGCATTTTTCTAATCCAGCCTAGCCCTGGGACAGGTGGGGGGTATAGAGTTGTCATTTGCCACCTGGAGGAATGCCAGCTCTCCCCCTCACTACCCACCTGGGGCTGGGCAGGCTGGGCTGCTGCTTAAGACAATCTTTAGTCAGGGTGAAAGCGAGATGAAAATGCCACTTGGGAAAATGCTTGGCTCCCCGCTTTGCCAGCAGCTGAACTGGTCAAGTGTGATGGCCCTTCAGGGCGGCTTTGGTCAGCTCCTTCAATGAGAGGGAGGCGTGGGGATGGGGCTGAGAGGATGGGGGATGATCTGTCTTCTGGTCTCCTCTTCTGTGACTGTGGAGGAGGAGAGGGAAGGAAATCTGTGGCATCCCTTCTCCTTTGGTCACGGCCAGCTTGCTCCGCGACAAAAACAAGGGTCTCCGATACAGTCATTTGGATTCACACCCAGGGGCGGGAGACTCAGGACCTTCTGGGTGAGTTTTCCACCAAGTGAGGGAAGTGGCAGGTACACAGGTGTGAGTTGTGAGCTGCCCAGCTGCTAGTGGAGAAGGCAGGTCCCCTCACATTCGGAGGGGCTGGTGCCCATCAAAAAGAGGACCTGGGGCTTTGACACAATAACTGAAAGTGCTCAAAGGCCGAGAGGGAAGGGCTCCTCTATCTCCCATCACAGGGGAGCTAGGGAGGGGCCTGCCACCAAGGCACTGGTCTCCATGGTTAAGTGTGGGGAGTGGTACCCTCAGACCACCAGGGAGCTCTGGAAGAGCACAGGCTCTTCTGATGGCGGGGTGCGCTGCCACGGCTCGAATGGCAGCGGGGAGGTCTTGGAGGCCTCTGGATCCTTCCGAGGTGGTGGCCTGGGGCTGGCGGGGGGAAGGGGAGAGCCCGGGTTTGAGGGGCAGTTTCGGAAGATGAAGCCCATGCTGGGGAAAAGGGGCTTCATCAAGCTGACGGGGCAGAAGGCCGAGCCGGTCGGGTTGAAATGGACTTTGTTCTTGTCAGGACAGGAAGTCAGGAAGGCCAGGTCAGGACCTGGGGACCTGGAGGATGGAGAGAGACACACAGACACACATGTACACACACAGACAAACAGCCAGTGAGAGAGGGTAAGAGATGTCACGGCGTCAGAGGAGCGGGGAGCTGGATCTCTGTTTAAACAGGGCAGTAACTTGACCAAAAAATGAAAGGCTACAGTCTCTAGGCCCCTCCGCTCTCCATTTTTTAAAAATTATGGCTAAACAACAGGAAATACACTTCAGCTAGAAATAGGGGGGATTGAAGCTAGACAGGAAGGAGAACTTCCTGACAATGTGATTCTAGGAGACCAAGGATCTTTTCATTTGAAAGATTTCATCAGTGAATGGTATTACTATTTTGGGAGCAGACCACTTGCCTGAAAGCAGAAATCAAGGCAAAATGACTTTCCAAGACTCTGTATAGCCTAAAGCAGGGTTTCTCAGCCTTAGCACTATTGACATTTTGAGCTAGATAATTCTTTGTTGCAGAGTAGGGATGGGGGTGCTGTCCTGTGCATCATTTAACAGTATCCCTGGCCTCTATGCCATAGAGCAATGACAAAATGTCTCTTGATATTGCCAAATATCCCCTTGGGGGAAAAAATGTCCCTGTTGAAATCTGTGGACCTAAAGAATCTAATTCTTGAGCACATTTGAAAGGCATGATTTTCAAAACTTTGGCCAGAAGGAAAGGATAGCACCAACTGTGAGAAAGGCCCTTTTATCAGAAGATCCAGGTTCTAATTCACCATGTGGTCCTGACCATATCTGTCTCACCTTTAATGTGGGAAGAATCATCCCTTCTCTTCTGATCATTTAGGAAAAGTGGAAGGATAAAAGGAAGTTAGCTCAGAGAGTTCCTGAGTAAGGAATCCTTATGATTAAAAAAAAAAAAAGAAGAGTGTCTGGTCAGGCTCAGAGGGCAAAACAGCCCTGAGAACCTCATGGTTTTAGGATTCCAGGTAAGAAAACAAAGGTGTGGGGAGGGATGAAGCTCTGTCACTAGTGGTGCCCATCAATCACCTTTTTTTCTTTTTTATTGAAGTATAATATGTATACTCAGAAAAATGTACTCAGTGTACAGTCTGATAAATTGGTTGCAATTCTAGAATGATAATAATTCCAAGGCCCAGGAAGAAGAGCAAGGTGTGGGGAGAAGGGCAGAGATCTGGCCCAGAGTCAAAAGCGGTGGAGGGAAGTCACAGGTCCATATGCTGCGAGTGTTTGGGAAGGCCTGAGACTCCACTGTGGCAAGGTGTCCCTTAACGGAGAAGGGTTGAAAAGAATCCCGCTTTATGGGGGGGCGGGGTGGGGAATGGCTCGAGAAGGAATGTTCTGGGTGTGTGCATGTACATGTGAGGAAGGTAATCAAGAGGAAACCAAGCAACACCCAACATAAAGGCAACTAGCATGACCCCGAACAGCTTGATTCTCTGCCTGGAAAACCAGGCCACCTTTGAGGGGACAATAGCCAGGAAGAGGAAAATGTGGCAAAAGAATGGCTAAACACAAGAACTTCCCAATAGGAAAGTTGATAAAATGAAGAGACCCCAATAAGCTGCAGAATTTCAATCTCAGGATATCTTAAAAAATAATGATGGATCATCACCTCTCTTAAAGGGTTAACGCAGAGGCAGGAAGCTAGATGAGATGCCACTAATACCTCTTCTGGCATTATGAGTTTATGGAAGAATGAAGACAAGCAACAGCTTAATTTCCACCAGCCTTTCCGAGTTGTAGTTACTCAACTATGACAGGGATTGAGAGAGGGCACAAGAGCCTAGAGTCTGCTTAAGTGACAGTGTCTGGCCTCTTCCCTCCACAGCTCTTCCAAGGACCTAGCAGTCTTGAAGGGAAACCAGGCAACAGTGATGACAGTAACAAAAGCCCTGGTGGCAATGGTTCTCTCCATAACACCTACTGTGGATTATATGTGTACCTTTGGCTACCACCATAGGGTGTCCTCTCCCTTATTTGAGATGCAAATGGTACTCTCAATGCCTGGAACCCAGTCCCCAGCTAAATCTTCACTCATACACCATGACTAAATTTCCTGACTGCCACCGAAACCACGGCTTCCAGTGTGAATTTGCCCCGACAAATATTAAGCAGGCGAGGGAAACGAAATGAGCTCGTTGGTGCCTGCTCAGGTGGACTGTGTGCACATCTGGAAAGGTCTCTCTGCTAATGGGAGGGAACTGTAAAGAAATCAACAGAAGAAGGGCTTCTGGATTATCCAATCTGATAATCAGCATAATTATCATTGGGCATATTCTAGTCCTTACTTGCAAGGACTAGAAATTTCTGTTTGGGAGTTCAAGACACTTGAACCACTACAGCCACAGGATGAAGACTTGACTCAGAAGCAACTGGAAAGCTCTTTAGGGTCCTCATTCTACTCCAGTGCAATGAAACGCTTGTAATCTCTGATTGAAGAGAACTCCTAGTGTGTCCTCTTCCCCCCACATCTTTCTGTCCCTCTCTGATTATGGCCTAGCAAATTCTCACACCTTCCCTGGGGATGGAAAAAAAACAGAAGAAATGAAGGGCTTAGGTTTCAGATATCTTTCCTTTCCAGCTCCTGCTGCGCTTGTGGCTGGCATGTGGGCAGAGAGCAGGTTTCTATGGAGATAATGATAAGCAAAGATTTAAGTGCTCAGAGTAGGTAATGTCAACAAGTTTGATCAAGGAAAAACTGCAGTACTGATAATCTGAAGTTGACAACACCTCTGTGATGACAGAGTCCAAGACTGAAGAAGGGCTGGGCAGGTGGGGTAACGTGGGGCTCACCCTCCATCCGTGTCCCTCCCACCCATGCCCTGTCCTCTTGCTGTACTCACGTGGCCTCTTCAAACACACGCACTCTCTCACAGCCTTCCGGGGGCTCCCGTTTGAAGACGTAGCTGTGATTAGGCCGAGGGGAGGCAGCAAAGGCAAGGACTGGAGACGGGCTGCCATCTTCAAGGAAGGCCGGGTGGCCTGGAGAGGAGGCTGCAAACAGAGCAAGCCTGAGTCCAGGGGAGACGAAGGAAAGGCACCCCCTTTTCTTGGTTCAGGCTTTGGGTATAAAGGGGCAAGGCTGAGTGACTCATGGTAAGGAAGGTGGCAGGAGTTATGCTAATCCAATCTGTTTGTCTAAACTCCACCTTATAAAACCTTTGAGGCAGCTTACAAAAATACAGAGCTTAGAACAGAAAAAAACAACCGAACTGATGGGAAAGTAAGGTCTCAAATCAAGTCTATGTTCCCAGAAGGAAGAGTGGGACTGGAACTCCAAATCTCAGACTTAAAGGAATCCTAACTGCTGTCTCTCTCTGCCTTCTTCCGAGGATATAATCCCCTGCCTGCCAACACACCACGGCTTCCTCCCGTCCACAGTCTTAAAAATCTGTCCGTTTCCAAGAAGAGCTCCTCTCCGACTCAGAGAAGCAGTCCTTACTTAACCCTACTTGTAGGATAAAATTCCTCTCGCTTTCCACACAGCGAATGTACTTTGCCTAGGTTGCAAATATTGACTTTCTCTGAATTTATCTCACATTTATTCCTTCTTACCCTACGCTCTGTTTACCTATGTGTATGGTTGGATCATGCCCTCGACCAGCCTACTGCATGGGGTTGCTGTGAGAATCAAGTCAGACGACGCAGACAATGGTGCTTTATCACGTAATGGTCATAATGGGAGACAAGAGTCACCCTCTCTGTGAAGCAACCAGAGCACAGGAAAAACTAGAGATCTGGAGTCCAAAAGAAGGGGTGTGGGTCTGGGTCAAACGGTGCAACCCTGGGCAACAGACCACATTCTCCTATTTTGTATCACTCAAACCACCTTGAAACCTATTGCTGGTAATGAGTAGAGTGAACACCTGAGCAGAGACTCTCTGGCTGTCCCCTACAGCTTGCTGAACTTCAGCCAAAAATGGGGACGGGAGGGATTGCTTCTCTGGATTCCAGTGAGGAGGAAAGGAAAGTATAGGTGCAGAGACTTTATAAACTATAAATCAGAATGTGATGTAAAGGACCATGATTATTATTGGTACAATATACAAAATAAAGGTGACTCATACAGTCATTTTAGTGAGTGATAATGCTGAGCCTGAAATTGAGTAGAGGCAGAAAAGCAAGTGGAGCCCCCCGTACCCCAGAGTCGGCCCTGCTGCCGGGACCTTGCGGCTTACCTTTGTCATTGGGAGTGGATGCCAGCTCCTCGACGGCACCCCGGTGTTCCTCACGGCTGGCCCGGCCACAAGGCTGGGGGGATGCCAGGGGCATAGAGGGAGAGCTGGCAGGGTTGCCAGGCTCCAGGAGGAGGAGAGGATGATCACAGCTGCCACTGTGCGGAGGAGCTGGGGCGCGGTGCCCATCAGGGACCTCAAGGATCTGACGGGGAAAAAGGGGGTCAAGACTCTCAGTTCCGGCCGGGCGCGGTGGCTCATGCCTGTAATCCTAGCACTCTGGGAGGCCAAGGCGGGAGGATCGCTCAAGGTCAGGAGTTTAAAACCAGCCTAACCAAGAGTGAGACCCCATCTCTACTAAAAATAAAAAGAAATTAATTGGCCAACTAAAAAATATATAGAAAAAATTAGCCGGCCATGGTGGCACATGCCTGTAGTCCCAGCTACTTGGGAGGCTGAGGCAGGAGGATCACTTGAGCCCAGGAGTTTGAGGTTGCTGTGAGCTAGGCTGACGCCACGGCACTCTAGCCCAGGCAACAGAGCGAGACTCTGTCTCAAAAAAAAAAAAGACTCTCAGTCCTGAGTCTTCCCAGGCCTGTGGTACTGCAGTGACCCCAAGGGTCCTTCCCCTGCCGTTCTTCTCATCCTCTATCTGCAACACACAATGACAGCAGAGCAGCATTTCCTCAGGTCATTTATTTCCCTGGTCACCCTTCAACCTAAGAGAAACTCCCTCTTGTTTCTCCCTGTAGCACTTTGTTCTTTTCCCTAACAACATGTGTAGTCCCACGTATGACTGCATATTCATCTGTGTGGTTTGAACAGTGTAAGCCTCACGAGGGCAGGGACCTTCTGTGTGCTGGGCTCTGGGAACACAAAGATGAATGGTATGTGCAGGGGGCACAATGAGTGGGGGGGCTAAGTGCTGTGCGCCACTGCAGGACCAGCATGCAGACGACTGTCAGGTATGAACTGCCCCTTGATCCCCCACCCCTTTAAACACTCAACGGTACTTGTAGCCACAGCTCACCAAATAGTGTGCATGTGTTCGGGTGTATATAAAATTCTCTATGTATCCACATTAAAAATCAATCAGTAGGTAAATCATAAACCAAGAAGAGTGCCCATTAGAATTATATTAATACTGCCCAATTGGCATTCCCCAATTGTACTGTGTCAGTATAAAAATGTGCCTGAGACTGCAGAAAAGGTGGCACCGAATTCTGCCTGGGAGTGGGGCAGGGAGAAGGCTGAGCAGGGGCAACTGGGCATGAAGGATGAAGGCACATCACCAAGTAGTGCTGGAGGGAGGGACATGGTCACACAGGCAGTGGGGTGGCGGGAACTGAGGCATGGGTGGGTTCCAGTGCTGAGCACGTGGGGAACAGGGAGTGCCAGCAGTGTGGCTGAAGGATGGCGCCTAGCCCGACCCCCGCCAGCTGGAGACCCTCCTCTCTGCCAATCCTTGCTCCTTCTCTTTCTACTCACCACCGCAAAGCCTCCCCCAGTGACACCCACCCATCTCTGCTGTCCCTATGGCCAAGTCCATCTGAGACTAATAAACTCCATCTGTGTTCCTCTCGCAGGCTGGTGTTTGTATATTGCTGTTTATGGAGCCACAGCCTGTGAGGCCTCACTGAGCGGGATTCCCAGCTCCCTGCATCCAGGCTCAGCAAGACGCTCGCTGCACGCAGGGCGCAGCCGCCACTTACCCGCAGCAGCTCCTCTTCGCCCTGCTCCTTCACAAACACCTCCTCCAGCTCCTGGTTGAGCCCTTCCAGGCTCCTGTGCAGGCAGGGGCTGAGTCGCAGGACAGGGGACCCTGCGGGGAAGCTGGGAGGGGACGCCTGAGGAGGAGGCAAATGAAGCCATCACACGAGGCCCCACCAAACCCCACAGAGTCATCAGTTCTGACTGGGGGGTAGTGGTCATGTCTACACAGCAGAACCAAGTGAATAAAGTGTTTGGGGACAGTTACAGTGTGCAATAGGTCCATTCAGGAGGTGTTTCTCCAGAAGTCAGAGCTTAGTGAGGTCTGGAGTATGCTTTCGAGTCATTGCCTCGATTGTACAGTGGTGGGGGTAGAGGGGAGAGAAATTTAGAACAGCAAAGAAGCCCTTCCAACGTCACCCAGCAAGTCCAAGTTCGGACTAAAGCTTTTCAAAACCATGCAATGTGGTAGGGGGCTCGGTAGCTGGGAGACTCGGGAGGACTCTGCCCACGCAGGGGCCTGCCATGGAGGGAGACAAAGGGGAGGGTCACGGGAGAAAACATACCCTCAGTGCTCCCCGCACGGCGTGGTCCCCCAGCAGAGGGGAGCCCCGCTCCTTCTCTTTCCCACTGCGGCTCAGCTTTGTCCTCTGCAGTTGTTGCTTCAACTTCGTAATCTAGCAGCCCAGAGAGAGGGAGAGGAGAGGCAGGTGAAGCAAGGCAAAAGTGCACTGGGTCCCTCCTCCCAGGTGTGGCCCCTGCCAGAGGCCCAGCAAGATATGTAAAGGGAAGATGGGAGCTAATCTTCCATCTCAAAATAGCGTGGCGGTGTTAAAAACCGTGATGATAAGCTCCTCAGACAAGTTGGATACCTTACGAACTAGATGGATCAGTTTCCAGAAAAATTAAAAATATGCAACACTGAAACCATCTTGTCTTTCACAGATTCCAAAGGCCTGGGATATGACTCTATTAATAGCAACGGAAGATGATGTTTCTGAGTGCCAACAGCAGTTCGCTCCTCAAAGTACGTTCACAACTATCTCAAAGGCCTTGAGACCAGGAAGGATGGAAATATTCTCCCCCTTTTAAAGTAGACTACACTACCAGGCTCCCAAGAAGGAATATCAGATTTCGCTTTGATGTCCATATCCTGTAATAATTATCATTAACAATTTTGAATATTATCCCCATCACATGTGTAATTCTGGACCTCCTTGCCCTCAGTGGGAAAATGCTCAGGGGATGCAGAGTGATTTAAATATGAGCCTAAATTAAACGGAATTCAGAGAGTAGATCTGCTGCCCATACCCATAAGACTTATGACTACAGCCAAGAAGAAAGTGCTATTTACATTTGTTATTATGGGTCACTCACACCACGAGTCCCCACCCTTAGTGTGAATAACTTGTGTGCTCTGATCATCGAAAACTTTAAATATTTTTTATTTCCCCCTCATCTTAAACTCACAGTGCATTCACTTCGTATTTTCTCACTGCTCTCAGCAACGAGGAGGCAGAAGCAACTTCCTCTTACAAAGGGTCGAGGGTTAGTCTTAGCGAGCTGATCCTCTCAGGACACAGCACGTCAGGAGCAGCTGGTTTGGGAGCCCTGGAATATTCCAGCCTATGGCTCTCTCTACTCAACCGCAACGACTTTAGCCCTCCTGAGGGAGAGGGAGGGCCAGGAAAAAGTGTTTGGGAACACATAATTGTTTTTCTCTTCTTTTAAAAAGGCTGAATGAATAGGGAAATAGAGGAACTCACTTGCCCATCTTGCTCCAGTCTCTGAACTGCCTATCCGGATCCAGCCTCAAAGCAGAGTGAGAACAACAGCTCCAGCCCTGTGCTTGCTGCTGGCACCAGCAGTTGCTGGCCAAGGCCTCCCTCACAGGAAGATCTGGGCCCCTAAGACCTGGCCTCCAGGAGGCTGGGAGTCAGCTATGAAGGAGCCAGCTCACCAGGAAAAGGATAGGTCAAGGCAAGTGAGGCTAGAAATGTAATTTCACTTTGGAGCAAACACATCACGTGGTGCTGGGGGATAGAGAAGAGGCAGCTACCCTAGCCAGGGAGTAAACGGGGGGCAGCTACCTCTTTTCGGTGGTCTGTGCTGCCCCAGGACGCTGAGCGCTTGTGTGTACAGGAGCTGGCCCGCTCGCCTTCTAGCTCTTGCCAGGACAGGGGGGTCTGCGGGAAAGAAACACAGTGAGACAGGGCAGCTTCTCGGGCAGGCACTGGGCAAGCAGACACATAGTTCCTGGCTAGAGGTGGTGGCCCTTTGAAGGCTTCCCTCTCCTCTGCTCATCAACCTCCTGAACGCTTCTAGCCTGTTTCTTCTTTCGGGCTTCTCCACCTGCACTGCCTCCTTCCAGCATCCTCCAGCAAACAGGGCCTGGTGATCCAATCGGGCCAACCTTCCCTTTACTCTGTTATGACTTTTATACATGTGTTCTTTAATATAGCCCCATTATTCCAGGTGCTCCACAATGGTGAGGACAAGTACTGCCCCTCTTATCCCAACGAGCTCCAAAAGAGCACAGGCCCAGGGAATTGCTGGCATTCTTTATCTTCTCACCCTCTATGCCTAGCACAGGCCCGGGCTCCTGGGAGCCCAAAGAAAACAAGTTAATAGACAAAAGTGCATTAAGGAATCATTAATTGGTAAAACAGGAAAAAGGTCAACGTAGGTCTCCCTGACCGAAGCAGGAGGCCTTATAGTGATGCCTCAAGCTTGTTCCTTGCTTTTTCCCTGCACGCTGAGTAAGTGCCGGAGGCCCCCAAAGTCCTCCTGAATAAGCAGGGAGGGGACATTTTCAGAAAGGAGGGCCCAGAGATCTGAGCCCAGCCCTGATTTCTGACCCCTCTTGGCCCTGTCAGTCCTCCCCTCCTGGGTCGGCCTGATCCCCCATGAGAACAGGGCTCTCCGTCAGCCGTCCTCTCCCCTGGCTGCGCGGAAGCCAGAGTGCCCAGGATGGAGGCTGGGGAGTTGTAGAACTACCTCCTGGGCCCCCAACCAAGGGAGGAAGCTGTGGCTCTGAGCATAAAGCTGAAGAGGCCCAGATCCCTCCCCACCACCAGTATCCCTACTTCCATTCCAAAGGAGGGGCCCAAGGGGGAAGGCTCCAGTGGAACCAGTTTCTCTCTAACTTCTGTGCGCACGCTGCCAAAAACATGAGGGCCTGGGAACTGTCTCCTCCAAGAGATCTGCTGACCTCCCCCGAGAGGTTGCTGCAAACAGAAAAGGGGGAGGACAGAGGGGAAAAAACCCAAGTACTCACCACCCAACAGCTGCTCAGAGGAGCCCGGCGGGGGAGTCTGAGCGGGCTGTGAGAGCAGACAGCCCCGTGTGACAGCTGCCGGGGAGAAGGGCCGCTGCGGCCTGGGGCGCCCTGGCTCTTCCTTCTCCCAGCTGCCCGTGGATCAGCACCTTTACTGAGCTGTGTGACACAGCCAGGGTGAGACAACGGCCTTGACTGCCTTGTCCTGATGCTAGCAGCACAGGGAGAGCACCCAGAGACCCCCTTCCCCCACCATTCCCTCCTTTAGGAAAAGGGCAGGCAGCACATCCTTCAGGCCCAAATCTTGGGCATGCACCTCCAAAGCCCTCAAGGTGAAGCTGGCTCTGACAGAATATGGAAACCAAGCAGCTGCTCTACTTGCAAATGTCTGTTTTGTCCAAACCAGGATGCCATGAGACAGAGCCTCAGAAAAGGCTGCCTCGGGCACTGGAAAGTGAAGTGAGGAGGAAGTCCATCTCTCCAGCCACCTCGACCCAGTGCACACAGAAATGGTCTTCCCCTCTCAGGGCTCCAAAGCCAACCCTGCAGATTACCAGCTCTGCCAGTCAAAGCTCGGAGCCCCGTGCAAGCCCACTGTCCCTGGAAAGATGCAGAGGCTATGGAGGACAGATGACTAAGGCTAAGGTGATCATGATGCCCACTTCCCTCCTTCCCAGAAGACACTGCTCACAGGTGGGCAGTGAGAGGGAGGGAAAAACAGCCACACTCAGGCTGCCACCGCTTCTACTAAGATCTTGAGCAAACTCAAGTCCCTTCTTTCTTCTGGGATATGTGAGGGGTAGGAGATGTGTAGGCTAGTACAGGAGTTTAGGAAGGTGGTGAAAATCGTGGCAGGTAGGATGATCTCTCTCAATCCCATTTTAGCCCACGTCTCTCTGCTCAGCAACATCTTCTACCAACTACTGCCTGCTCTGTGTGAACTGTGCTACCAAGGCCATCACTCGATCTCAACAGCCACCCCCTGGTCATAGAGATCACCATCTGACCCTTCATCCCATCGGCTCTCCATACGTGGCTCTCTGTCCTGCTCAGTCAAACCCGTCCCCCTCTCCTTTATCTTACTTTATCCCTGACCTCTAAGCCTGGTCTCCAGGTGTACATCACTCATGCTTTCCACAAATAGTTACTGAATGCATACCGTGTGCCGGGTACCATTCCAGGTGCTGGGGACACAACAGTGCACATAACAACAAAAACCCTTGTCCCCTCTGAGTTTATGTTCTAACTAGGGAGACAGTTTAAACAGTGATAAGTGTTAAGGAAAAAAAAAACACAGCAAAGAAAGGGGATAGGAATGCCAGGCAGGGAGGACATGATTTGAAATGTCAGGGAAGTCCCCAGTGAAAAAGTAACATCTGAATAACAACATGAGGGAGGGGCAGGGTGTGAGTCATGTGGATACCCAGACAGAGGGAATGACAAGTGCAAAGGCCCTGAGGCAGGAGTGAGCTTGGCATATTTGAGAATGATGAGGCCAGTGTGGCTGGAGCAGAGTAGTAAGAGATGAGGTAAGTGTGACAGGTTGAAAAATAGCCCCCCAAAGATATTAGGAACCTATAAATGTTACTTTATTTGGTAAAGCTTTTGCTGATATGATTAAATTAAGGATCTTTAAATGGGAGGATTATCCTGGATTATCTGGGTGCGCCCTCCATGCCATTACAAACGTCCTTATATGAGAGAGGCAGAGGGAGATTAGACACACACAGAAGATAAGGCAATATAACCAGAGAGGCCGAGATTGGAATGATGTGGCTATAAGCCAAGGAATGCCAGCAGCTACCAGAAGATGCAAGGAATGGAATCTCCCCAAGAGCCCCCTGAGAGAGCATGACCCAGCCAACACCTTGATCTCAGCCAGTGAAACTGAACATGAACTTCTTGTCTCCAGAACTGTGAAAGAGTAAATTTCTGTTGTTTTAAGGCACTAAGTTTGAGGTAATTTACTAAAGCAGTATCAGAAACCTAATACGGTAGGTTATCCTGTGTTTGAAGCAGTTTACGTGCTGGTGTTGAGTGTTCTTAAGGCAGTAGTGTATGCAGGTGTGGGCTTTAGCCCCTCCCACTGAACTAGGGGTGTCAAGAGTGGGGACCATGCTCCTATTCCCAGTGCCCCGGGGTGGATAGGACCTTCCTCTTCTGGGTCTCACCACAGAGGTTCAGACCGAGGTCTCAGAGCACAGAAAAGTCACAGTAAGGAGGGCTATCCTTCTAAGAACTAACCTTTTGGCCACAACAGGGGTCAAGCTACGTTGCGTGGCAGCACTGTGAGTATTCATTCTAGATGACCCCTTTGGAAGCAGGTTAAAGCTTGAGCTCAGCAGCCAAAAGGCCATGTTTGCCCAGGGGACACACGTGCTGGAACAGGCTTAGTTAACACCTTGGCCCGGAGGGGCAGCTGAGGGACAAGCAAGGCTGCTTGCTAACTGTGAGTGGCATCAGCCAGCTGTGCAGCTGATGCCTGGTTTATGTAAAACTGGATGTGGCTAGACCCAGGAAGCCTGGGCTGGGATTGAGATCCCCAAGCAACATGTGGAAGGACAACTGGGCATGGGGTGGAGGGCAGTTTCCCAGAAAGCCACCCAGCATACTAAGGAGGAGGGGCAGGATGGAGGTGAAAACCTCCACACTGGAGTCTCTTTCTTGGCCCCCAGCAGAACTAAGTTTCTACCTGCACTCCATGACCACAGGCAGGAAGAGTCCTGGCCCTAGCTGTCCCCAGTGACCTTGGCACCTGAGTAAGCGCCACATGCAGAGCTGGGCTGGGCCCTGGGAATGTAACCCGCTGTACCTGTGCGGGAGTGTAGAGCGGCATGGTGCTTGGCCTGATGGGGATGGTCAGTAGCTATGTGTTCAACCGAAATCAGCAGGGAACCAGTCCCTTAGGACTCTGGCCAAACAAGAAGGCAGGAAAAGGCTCTGAGGGGGTCCACTGGCCAGTGCTGAGAACTCTGGCTGCAGGTGGCCAAGGCCACCACCTCTGGCCTGATGGTGACTATGCAACCCTCAGATTTTCCATCATGGCTCTATTTTCAAATATTTGGTACAGTTGTCAAACCATATGCCAACAACTGGTCCTGACTGCCAGTTTGGAAAGTAGGCGCTGTGCCCAGGCCCCCACGCCCACAAAGGAAAACATTTTTAAAAGGCCTGTAATGGTCAGACTAAACCATGTGTTGTCACTGACTGTTGAGGCACTGGCTTGGGAAAAGGGGGAGGACAGCATGACACAGGGAGAGAAAAGACACGGAAAGGGAAGTCCGCCCAATGAGTATGCCCACCTTCGCCTCTGGCTTTCATGACACTGCATGTGGTTTGTAAGGACTTAAGCTATTTTTTTCCCAAGGTGTAAGTCAAGGCTAAAAAAAATTATATTGTGGAAGCTTCTCCACCTGACCTGGAGAATGCAGAGGAAATGGGGTTGGGCTGAGCAGAACGGGGAGCTGGGCTGGGCAGGGCAGGTACCCAGGGTCCCATCTGTAGGCAGGATGAGACCAGGAGGGGGACTTTGCCCAAATAGTCATTCCAGCTGCAGTGAGACCACTTCCTCTCTCCAGAAAAGTACAGGAAGACTCACAGGCTTTGCACAGCAAGAAGGGAGAGAGGTGACCACAGCCACTGGCATGTGCTGCCATCACCCACCCTGACCCGGGTCCAGCCACTAGGAGGGGCCAGCCCAAAGCAGGTGGTGGCCAGCTCTTGTTTACCAACTGACCTGGTTACCTCTCTCCTGTTGCTCCTCCTGGCTCAAAACATGCAGCATCTCCAAAGCACTTCTTGTCCAGTTACCACATTCACACTTCCTCATCCTTCCTAAAACAACCAATTTCCCAAATAAGATCCATCCACACCCCTCTTGTTCCCTTGCCCCAAATATTTGGTAACCCAGCTCTCCATAGCAGACTGTAAACTGCCAAGACTATCCTTTGTACCTGCCTAACAGCTTAAAACTCAACCAGGAAGGAAATACTGGGATTGTTGGCAATATTGGGATATATTCAAGAACTGAAAGATTTTAGCTCCATCTTCTGCCCTATAAATAAGCCTCAAGTCCACAGCATGCCTGGCTATCTAAACGGCAGGTGTTCTGCGCCTGCTGCCCAGGTCTGAAGCTGGTTTGGAAGGGCAGGGCCCTGGCCTCCTCTTGGGGGTTCAGAGGAAGGAGCTGCTTAGCCTGAACCATACATAACTGTGGCCGCTGCTAATCTCACTGCAAGAAATGCCTGGGACTGCCAGAGCTGACGAGGACCCCAAACACATAATCTGACTGCTGGCTCCGGGTGAGCTGGAGGTTAGGCAGGTAAGAGAGCAGTCAGTCGTGAGTGCCCACCAGTTAGGGTGGACGCAGCAGAAAATAAATGACTACACTAGTGTGGCTAGAGAAGGAAGGCAGAAGGTGGGGGTAGAGGTGAATGGCCCTCCTCCAGCTCAAAGCCACTGGGAAAAGATCCTGGCATCAGTCAATTTTTAACAGCTTAAAAGCTTTCAAGGACTTTGGTAGAGTCTACCACCTTCCCTTCCCTCTCCCCTTCTCCATAAGCCCTCCTATCTCCCCAGGAAAACCTCTCCTTCACCTCCAGTCCTTTCTGAGTGATATCCCAGTGCTCAGTAGGGAAGGAACATCGGTTACTTAGGGAGATGTCAGGAGAGCCTGAGGCCTTCACAGTGCAATGCCAGTGTTAAAGACAGTAGCTTGTGCCAGGCTGGGGGCTTAAGTAGGAATTTGAATAAAGCCCAAAACCTAGATGCAGAAAATTCCCAGAATGAAAGATGTGCAGAGTGCATATTTTGGTTTGGATGCCTACGTAGGTCAGAATTCTCCCACCTCCTGACTGCAGCCACA
Source organism: Lepilemur ruficaudatus (assembly GCA_963574885.1). Lineage (NCBI taxonomy): Eukaryota > Metazoa > Chordata > Mammalia > Primates > Lepilemuridae > Lepilemur > Lepilemur ruficaudatus. Next base: position 12,833 of record CAUYRT010068262.1, on the reverse strand, counting down.
ATATTGACAGGTTGCTAAGAGTTCCTCGAGGGCTGGAGCCCATCCCAGGGAAAGAGGAAAGCTGTATGGCTTGGCCTTGCCAGACCCACGGAGGCGCATCACTGACCTCTGTCTTACTGTGGCAAGAAGCCCAGACTTGTTATATAAAAGATCTGGCCTGCAGCTGGGGCTTCGGCACAAACACACAGCCTAGAGCCCATGCCTCTAAACCTGGCCAGGGAACATCTGAGGCCAACCCCGCCTTGAGTTGACAAAGAGAAAGCTATCTGAGGAGTGGGATGGTGACTTCCTAGAAGGCTGGTAGCAGGAAATGACAAAGATGGAGCTAGATGGACTGAAAAAAACAGATGCAATCATGAGCTTACATGCTCAAAGCAACCTCAAGTCCTGCTCTTCCAGGAAGTCCTCCTTGACTAGATATATTATTTGAACTGAGCACTGTCTTCAAAAGAGAATGGGGTGTGTGCTCCCAGCCTGGGGGGAGGAAGCATAATCTATTCTACTTGCTTTTTCCAAACAAAAACAATGCCTGGGGCTCCCAGGAACTAGGCCTGCTTTGTCTGCTACCTGGAGTGTATTCTCTCTTCATGTTCTATTCATAGATCTAAAGAGTGCCATCATTTTAACTGCAGCAAATTCTTGTTGGTTCAAGGTGGGGTATTCCCGTGTGAATTCCCCTCCTCTAAACTTTGCCAGACATTTGGCCCCATCTCATCCCCTGGCTGTCTGTTCACTGGGCTTCACAGAACTGGAATCCAGAATCACAGAGGCCAAATCTTGTCCTCATTTCCTTATTCTTCATTCCAACAGGCCAAGAACAGTACTGGGCATTCAAACATTCACTAACAACATTTGAAAATGGATCTCATAAAAAAAAAATGAAAGAAGTCAACATGACGTACTCAAAAGAAGAGGTGAACTGAGCTGTACTGAGCACTTTCACTTGTCATTTGGCCATAATGCTACAAACAAAGTAGGCAGAGCAGGCACACTCCACCCAATTTGCAAAGGCAGAGCTGACTTGCCCAACATCACCCAGACTCTGAGCCCAGCGTCCTTTCCATCCCATTTCTACTTATCTAGGAACAACTGAACTGCTCTGAAGTTTAATAGGAATGAATGGGTTTAACCCACATCAAAAGGGAGATTTGACTCTTAGCAACTTAACTGCTAAGAATGTCGAAGTCCTGAATCAGATTAAGAAATATCTTTGTATAATTTCACATATGAGGGGCCAGATGCAGTAGCTCATGCCTGTAAATCCAGTACTATGAGAGGCTGAGGTGGGAGGATCACTTCAGTCCAGGAGTTTGGGATCAGCCTGGGCAACACTGTGAGACCTCATCCCTACAAAAAATAAAAAAACTAGCTGGGCATGATGGCATGCGTATAGTCCTAGATACTTAGAAGCCTGCGGTAAGAAGTCACTTAAGTCCAGGAGTGCAAGGTTGCAGTGAGCTGTGATCACACCACTGCAGCCTGCAGCCCAACCTGGGCAACAGAGTAAGACAATGTCTCTGAACAAAACAAAAATTTCACATTTGAGATGACTTTTTTATCAGGCTAACACTGTCTTATCCAAAAATTGACAAGCGGCAGACTGGATGATCCAGAGACTTCCAACCCTGGGATTCTTAATGAAAAGACAGACCTAAAGACAAATATTGGAGGCCGGGCACCATGGCTCATGCCTGTAATCCTAGCACTCTGGGAGGCGGAAGGATCACTTGAGCTCAGGAGTTCGAGACCAGCCTGAGCAAAAGCAAGACCCCGTCTCTACTAAAAATAGAAAAATCAGCCAGGCATGGTGACACGTGCCTGTAGTCCCAGCTACTTGGGAAGCTGAGGCAGGAGGATCACTTGAGACCAGGAGCTTGAGGTTACGGTGAGCTATGATGACGCCACAGCACTCTAGCCCAAGCAACAGAGTGAGACCCTGTCTCAAATAAAAAAACAAAACCCACAAACAAACAAAAAATGCTGAAGAAGAACCTGGGTTCCCTAGTACTTGAATGAGTCCCCTGAAATCCCAGGCTGGGCTGCTGACAAGGAATAACTCTCTATTACTGAAGAACTCTCCGTTCCTATGGTTCCAATGGTACACATCCCAGCTCAGCACACTTTTTGGCCATTCATTCCAGTTGTCTGGGGAACACAAACTCATTTGAATGTTGGCCTTGGTTTAATTTTAGCAAGGTAAATCTCATTTTTTAAAACCTGGAATAAATTCCAAAGTCAGTTGTTAATTACCCACACACAAGTACTCAACGCCAAACTGAAAGACCCAGATTGACTCCTCTCTTTCACTAGTCAGGGGAACTGCAAACTCGTTTTCCTATAAGTTTACCAAGAAAAACAAGCTGGCAAACATTAGAAGATGAAACGCTGCATGGTGAATATGTGTACCCAAAATCATGGCAATGATTCAGAGCTAAGCAGACCAGAAGCCCTTTCAGCCAACCCTCTCACCCCTCCCCTATCCCTTATCCCACTAGGAGAGAGCTCCATTACCTGAGTGGCCTTGTCATTGGTACAGCAGGTGAAGGCCCCATCGGCATCTCGTGGCCACTGGCCCAGAAGGTAAGAGCTGAGGATGGTGTCCAGGGAGAACGTACGTCGGACCTGAGGTGGCTGAGGCCTACACACTGGCTTTTCTGGGGCCACAGAACACGGGACACTGGCTGGAAGAGAGCATAGCCCGCACATCTTGATATCAGCATGGAGGAAGGAGATGGGGCCCAGTCTTCTCTTTTCCAGGGAGCCTAACTGCCATGTTTTCGCATAGACCCACCTCCCTCCTAAAAGAATTTGAAGTGGCCTGCGAAAGCACAATAGGTCTGACAAAAGCTTTCCTGACTTAACTAGTTAGACTTTATCACGGGAAACAATTTATACCATTCTGCTTTGGACTTAGGGATCACTTTATAAATGTCCTCTATCCTCTTCCTGTTCCTAATGGACTATGAACTGTGAACTCCTAGGTTTCCACACTGAGTTTCCTGAGAGCAGCACTGCTTCCCAGCATTAAAGAAGACACTCTAAGGGGACAAAAACCACGATTTCTTCGATCTTTTCTCTCCTGCCCCTCTTCCTCCCTCCAGCACCATTGCAGGGCTTCTAGGCACTGCACAAATTCAACCCATTAACTGAAGACCTCTTCGTACTTCCTTCAGGGCTGGTTAGCGCCCAGGGAACCTAGGTGACTGAGACATGAGAATGATTTACTCTAACTACTTTCAACTATCCAGGATTGAGAAATCCAGGTTAGGAAAATACCCAAGTCTTTTAGTTCCCTATCTCTGACTTCTATCTAAATGGGACCAATATAAAAAAAGCAATTATAAATCCATTCATTTTATTTTTACCCTGGTTAAAACTTTCTGGGAGAAGGTAAAAGTTGAAACTGTTGATAAAATATTATAAGGGTTCTGGAATTATCTGGAAGTTTCAATCATCTGAGAGTTGATCCCGTTCTCCATGGCCACATTCAAAACACTCTACCGTCTTAAGATTATAAAGGTTCCTTCCTTTAAACAAAATGAAATGCTTTCACATCTGCAGTAATCCCTTGGTAATTCATGTGTATATTAAGCACAGCAAAAAGAACTGGGGACTGTATGTATAAATAAACTTGAAGAGCTTTATATTAAAAAGGCACTAAAGGTTGGCAGTGCCTCAAAAAGTTGAACATAGAATTACCATATGATCCAGCAATTCTACCTGTAGGTATATACCCCCAAAGCACGGAAAGCAGGGACTGGAAGAGATCATTTGTGCACCCACGTTCACAGCAGCATCATTTGCAATGCCCAAAAGGTGGAGGCAACCCAAGCACCCAAGGAGGGATGAATAGATAAACAAAATGTGGTGTATCCATATGATGGAATGTCAGTCAGTCTTAAAAAGGAAGGGAATTCTGATACATGCGATAATACAGATGATGCTAAATGAAATAAGCCAGATGCAAAAGGACAAATACTGTGTGTGATTCCACTTATATGAGGTACCTAGAACAGGCAAATTCACAGTGACAAAAAATAGAATAGAGGTTACTGGGGGCTTAGGAGGAGGGGGAAATGGGAGTTATTTAATGGATACAGAGTTTCTGTTTGGGATGATAAAAAGTTCTGGAAATGCATAGTGGTTACGGTTGCACAACACTGTGAATGTATTTAATACCACTGAACATAAACTTAAAATGTTTAAAATGGTAAAATTTACATTATTTATATTTTATCACAATAAAAAAAAGACTAACAATGCTATCTCCATTCTCCAAACTCATTTGAATATTTATATACATTTTGACATAGTTGTAACCAATGTGAAATGTACTACATTACATTCTGCCTTGTTCTACCCATTTCATATACCCATTTCCAAGTATCAACAATCTACATATTTGTCATTTTAGAAGACTATATGATTGATATTCCACCAACACAATAGTGAGCTTAGCCATTCCCACATTATTGGACACTTGAGGGATTCCTCTCCAATTCGGATATCATAAATATTACTGCATGGCCAACTTTTACTCTGTTTTTATCTAATCCCCAGAATATTTCTAGGTCATCACTGTCAGCCATCACATAATGTATGTTCATTTAAAACAAGTGAAAAATGACTTGTAGTTAACAATAATAGTAAGTGCAAATTATATTAATAGAAAAGTCAGGAAACATATAAACAAAAAGGAAAAAATCCTCAACTCTCAATATCCAAAGATAACTATTAATATGAGATATATATTCTTGTAGGCCTTACCTTCTATATATATGCGCTTTAAAATTAAAAATGGGATCAAACCATACATATTGTTTTGCTATATATGTTTTACCTTATATCATAAACATCTTTCCAAATCAATATATATTGACCCACAACATATCATTTTAAAAGACCTTAATATTTCTAGGTTAAACCTCTTCAAACCATCTTTCAAAGATGGGACTCGAAGCCTTCGTGTTCTGGTCCCACTTACCTTTCCTTTACACCTCATTGTCCTCAAGGTCTCTAGATCCTGGACAAACCACACCATGTATCATTTCCCACCCACATCCCAGGCCTTCCCGCCTCTGAGGTTTTGCACATGTGCCCGGGGTCGAAATCTGTCCTGTCTGTCAGGGCCAGCCTTACTGCCTCCACCTCACCAAGCTTTCTGTATCCCTGCAATCCCCGGAAGGGATGTCTCAGAATTTTCTGAGTTTCCCCAATACTTTGTACTCTTCCAGTACAGATCACCCTCTCTGCGGGATTATGGGTTCTGTAACTCCTAGACAATAAACAGCCTGAGGCCAAGGACTGGCCCTAACTTCTCTTTGTATCCCTCCCCGCCCCACTGCCTAAAGCACGGGGCTAACAACATGCAGGCATCTGAGTATTTGAATAAAATTGAAAAACCCTCACTAGAAAGGGGAACTAATTATACCATGGATTCAGGGCTTCCTTTAAGCATCCATACTGAACCCACTCACATGGAGGAAAGATCCCATAGCTGCTTGTCTGTTTTCCTCCCTCTGAGGCTCGGGAAGGCCCAACCTCTTTTTCACCCTTCCTGTGACCTTGTCCCCCAGTAAGTTAGTGACAGGCATGCTGGGTTCAAACCCCAGCTTTATCTCCTATATGAGCATTTCAAGCACTCATTTTCCTATCCTGGGTTTAGTATCAAAAGGTGGCCATCCAGGTATTTCTGGGAGCTTCTGACCCACATCAGCAGCTCAGACACCAAAACGCTGTCCTGTGGGCCTCCAAAACTGCCTGTTTGAGTCCAGTGATAAGGCAGGGACTCTGGAAAGCAGATTTAGAAAATTACATGACAGATAACCAAAGAGGCGTATGAGAGGCAGATGAGCAAGTGACTGGCATAAAGGCCAGGATGTCATAATCTTAAAGGCTGTTGCGTCGCTGTTTTGAAGGAAGAGGGTTACGGACTCCAGGCCTGAGAACTAAGTGATGGGGAGAAAGATTTCTTGGAGCCATGGCTCCCATCACTTCAGCTGAAGTTCCTGCAAAAAAAAATCCCCTGTAGATTTTTTTTCCTCCTGAGACCCTCAAGTACTATCTCATGTTTATATTGTACTCTCGAGTTTCGCCCCATCCCCACAAAGCCCTTCGGTGTGCTGTAATCTTTTACTCTCTTGTCAGCTCTGAAAGGGGTTAGGGAAAGACTGATAAGGAAGACTAAAGCACAAAGAAGCTTAGTCTCTGATTAGACTCCACCACCCTCTAAGTCAGCAGCAGTCCCAGATCTAAAGCTAAGCCTCCTTCCTCCTAAATCAATCTTCTTGCAACTATTCACCGAGGCTCATCTCCCTCTTATGTCAGGAACATCTCTGAGGTTGCTGGGACACCTGCCTAGACACCTGGAGGACGGATTGCTTTTTCAGCTGCTTTTCAGGGATGGAGTGTAAAGGAAGAGATGGCAGGCCTGATCCTACTATCTCCAATGACCTTTCTTTCTTTCTTTTTTTTTTTTTACTTTTGTTTGTCTTCAAAACTTGGGGTAAAGGATTCTATTAATATTACCTCCTAGGGACAATTTTAACCCCTTTTACATCACCCTTCATATCCCCCCTATTCAATGAACTACAGCAGGAGTCCAATCTCAAGGGCAATAATCATAGGTACTACTGTGCTCCCAGTACTCATAGGACTAGGGAGCACCCAGAACCCTAGTATTTGGGATGAGAATCCAACCACTCATTTTGGTCAGTTCTACATTCTTTCCAGACACCTCTGACCAGAGTTATTCATTAAGACTCTGTGGACGCCATGGGTCCTGACTTGTTCCTCCATATACAAAAATAACACAAAGAGCAACAAAGAAATAAAAAAGGGAGGAAGGGAAAGGCATGAGGAGAGACCAAGTAACCCCAATGCAGAATGAGCAGCCTCTGACTCCCTCTCCACCAGCAGACCTGCAAGGATCTCACTGCATCTAAATCGAAAGGCTGGGCTTGCTCTTCTTCTCCATAAATGAAGAGACAGCTGGCCTCGACCTTACTTCTACAGTGGCCACCTCCTTGTGCAGGGAACTGGCACAGCTAGCTGGCCACAGGATGACAGAATTACCTTGCCCTCAGCAAGGCTCTACTCCCCTGCCAAATCTCCAAATTCTTGGCATGTCCCAGCCCCTTTTGAAGACTAAAATGCCATGCTTCCTTCATACCTAGGAAATAAGAGAGAGGGCATTTTTTAAAAATCAGATTTTGATAGAAAAAAAAATCTACCACTTATTTCATAAATCTCCTCACAAATGGTTTGGTGAGGACCTGCTTCTTTGGACACCAAAACTGACTAAGGGGTAAACCAGGGCGTCAATTTCCTCCAAACACACAACACAAGCAAAACCAAAATCAGACGCTGACGTGCTTCGTGCCATCCCTGAAGGGGCTACAGGCTGGCACAGAGTGGCCCTCAGGTATCTGTGAGGAGGGCAGGTCTGATTGCAGCTGCCCTCCCTGTGGTGGGACTACAGCTAACACCACACAACCTCACCAGGCCTGCTCTCCCTCTAGCAAACAGGAAAACAATCCAGGCCTAAGTTACCTCTTAGGGATGCTGGAAAGAAGAGAAGAGATGCAAATACAATTTAAGGCCTTCGTTAGAGAGATTATGTCAAACCAATCAATGTCCTTTAGGATTGAAGGTGGGGTTGAGGGAGTCCTAAAAAGGAGACTACCCCCAAAAACATGCAGAGTAATTTCTAGCCCCTATATCCACAGGCCTACACTCTTCTGGTCCCCTGGGAAGGTGCACATTTTTAGTGTCAAAGCCCTTTCCTTTACTAGTGACAGTCTATCCCAGCCACGGACACCACCTGGAATGAATGACGCAGCGGGGATGGAACACCGCCTGTAGACTTGGGCATCAGCAGCTGCAGGTGAGCGCTCAAGTTCTGCTGCCCAGCAAGACCGACCTCAGGTGAGAACGTCCATTAAGAAATCTCACAAGTGAGTGTAGTTGAGATAGGGGCTCTTGGACTTGTCTCTCATGGGCATACTGGAAAGATCTGGATATTGGGTTCTGCCTTGCATTTGTGTGATTATTGTTAAAGAAGTGTTGAGAAGTCACAACGGTTGCTTGTGGTTGGTTGGTTTCATTTCTGGAAAGTACCCCTCTCAGATTTAGGAAATAGGGGAGGGAAATAGGACAATAGGCTTCCCTATCAGAGAAGAGAAGCCCATATCATGACAAGCCATGACAAAGCAGCAGGCTGCTGGGGCACCGGCTGGGTGGCTGCGGGAGGGTGGAGTGTCCTGTTTACAGCACCACGGGGTATTATCGGCCCATCGCATGCAGCAGCCTCCACAGCCCAACCACCTGGCGAAGCACCCTGGCACCAGGCCAGGCCATTTCACCATGCGGCTGAGCAGTGGCGGATGCTTTGGTTCTTGGGCAACGGCGAATGGAAAAAACAAAACAAAACAGCACACACCGGAGATAAGAAGCCCTAGGTGCTATCTTCCAGAGCCACTTGGCCCTGTCTCCTAACTGCTCCACTTGCACGGCTTTGGGGCAAGGGGGGGCATGAATGGAGAGGCCCAGTGGTCAAGTGTCTGCTGTCAGGGGGAGTGGACAGGGCAGAAGACACACGGACAGCAGACAAGATACTATGCCAAGGCTGGAGGATGGGCCAGGCACACCACAGCAGACTGACTGATTCCTTCAGTAAACAGATTTTGAGTGCCCACTATGAGCCAGCTCTGCGATAAACACTTGTGACACGGAGGGGTGAGACAAGCTGTTGCTGCTGAGGTTGAAGTGGGCAGGCTGATGCAATTGACACATAAGTGCCAGGCTACCACGCACAAGCCCTAGGGGTTACCCCCCAGCAAATGCCTCTTCAGAGGGACCAACAATTTGTCTTTGCTATGCCTAATATCCCTTGCTGAAAATCAGCTCAGGGCTGACCACACCAGCACACCCCCACACCACAGGTACCTCAAGGAGGGTGACAGCTCTTAGAAAGGCAGGAATGGGGTCAGAGTATGGAGGAAGGCAGCAGATGATACAGGAACTGAGGCATGGTGGCTACTCTTCTCAGCATAGCCAGAGATAGACTGTGGGTGGGGGTTTACAAATTACAAGGAGAAGCCAGCCCCTTACCAACGGGTTCTGGCTGAGCATCTAGGAGGGCTGGTCCCCCGAGTTACTATCTTTGGGGCAATGTAGGACAGAGAAGCCTGGGAAATGAAGACAAGGCTACTCTCTCCACCCATCCTAGTCATCCCAAAATACTCAAGGACTACAAAAGGAAAAATAGAGAGGCAGCCAATGAGATCTTACACATGGCAAAAACTCAACAACTAGCTGGTCCAACAAACAAGTTATGAGTCATTTTCTCATGTCGTCAGGCTTTGAAGCATTATTAGCACTAGTCTTCTCACCTCCCCTCTTAAAGAGAAAATAACTCTTATTATAACAGAAGCTGCGCATATGTTAGAGGAAATAAGAATATGCAGATGAGCAAAAACTACGCATGTGCCCAGAGACCACCACTGTGCACATCCATCCTGATCTTTCTCCATGCACAGATGTATGCACATACAATTTCAATAAAACGAGGTCACATTATACATACTTCTCTACAATGATCTTCACTTAAGGAGAAGCAGGCAGGCCCAGGGCAGCCCAGGGGGCTGAGGCAGGGCAGCATGCTTGGATATTGAGGAATGCCTTTTCTTGTCCCCTAGCTGTGTGATGCAGCCCTTCTGTTGGAGGGAAATGTTAATCTGGAGAAAAACAAAGTAAAACACAGATTCAGAATTTCTAAATATTTCCCCAATAACAGATTTGCAGTAAGTAGGGGAAGTTCCTCCTTGCAGCTTCACAGGGATTATTTTTCTATTTCAGTACATGTGTTGGGATTAAACAGTGCAGGCAGTCTTCTGAGCTCCCTGTGGTCCAGTGCTGCTTAACTGCTTAACTCAGGGACGTGTGGGTTTTGGAGGAAGTTGTGGTGAAACTGAAATCCCCAATATGACTGTACAAGAGTTAGAAGCCCTCCTTGGAAAGCCCAAGGAGACCCCATCCATCCCAGCTGGGAAAATTAAATCTGGAGCTATGAACGCTTCTTTCAGCAGTAAGTAACAGCTAATTTCAACCTTAACAAGGAGAAGAAACTAAAGAAACTAGATTAAAAAGAAAGAAGAAAAAAGAATATCACGTTTCCCCTACCAAGAAGGCTGATCACCCCAAACGAAAAAAGAGTAATGATATTTGTATACACATGAAAGACTTCTCAGTCAAACCCTCAATTAATTACTGATTCCATATGTAAGTGTACAGCTCAAGTGAGAGCCGGCGAAAGCATTTCTGGCTGCACGTCTGACTTCCCAAGATGCAGACCACATCTGTAGGCAGCTGGAGAGATGGGCCAAGAGAAACTCTTCTGGAGATGTCACTGTGGGGGAAAAATAAGGAATATGCTAACTCTTGTATCAGCAAGGAGAAAAAGAACAATGCTAAAGTGTACGTGTGTGTATATAAAAGGAATAGACAGCAGTTACTTAGACATTTGTTCAATTCTGAAGAAGCTGCAGTTAGAAGAAAAGGAAGTGGTGTGAACTTTTCACCTTTTATCTGAATTCTCTGAAGAGGAGTTCTGTAGGATTTCAACATTCTTAAAACAAAACACTAGCAGTTACTAATTGGAGCGTGCTTTCCTTTGGGATCTACATGGCCTTTGCAAAAATAGCATAAATAGCACATAGCCTAGCCTCCCGTATCCCTAAAAGAATCTTCATCTCATGGTTATTTGGGAGTGATAAATTTCTGGGTGGCCTATAAATTCGAAAGATAGGCATAAATTCTTCCTGTCTTCACCTCACACAGCAATCTGATTCCTATCAAGTAGAAAAGAAATCACGACGCCCAGAAAGCTTTTAAGTAGCCTTTAAAGATAAGTAAGGTGAAGGAAGAACCAGAGATTAGGGAGTTCATCTGCAATAAATCCTACAAGAGAACTGTGATTCAGACTGTACACCGACTTCTGTCTTTTACATGTGTACTCCAACATACTTGTGAATTCTCTTATGGAAGAGGGGGCAGAGCTTACAAGGTGTTACAGATGGGGGAGCCCATGACAAACCTCCAGGTAGAGAGGTGAACTGATTTCTCCAAGGTCGCAGAGCCAACTGAGGCCCTTTATTCCCCAAAGAGAAGACTTGAGAAAGTGCATGTCCCACCCTTGTGCTTTGTGGTCAGGCTCAACTGTGTGGTGACCACCTGGCTGCCTTGCTTCAGGAACTACTCCATAGGTCGGAAGGGTTCTATTCCTTTCCCTTGCTAGGAACCAGGATGATCACACACCTGGGTCTCAGGAACACTATTTTTCACTCACTGGGAGCGCTGGGTGGGCCAAGGGAAGAAGAAGACAATTAAAAAATAAGGGATCCCTTTTCTAGTGAAGAAAGTACAAAGCAAGTGAAAGAAAGAAAAGGAAATAAGAATAGGATTACAGATAACCCTCAAATAATAAAAATAACTTCTGCTTTGTGAACAAACCATGACTTATTTTTAGTTCCATCCAGCCTGCCTTCTTCCTGACTTGAAGCAAACTGCCAGACAGCAATATACAGTCGTCCTTCAGTATCTGTGGGCGATTAGTTCCATCCAGGACCCCCAAAATCCATAGATGCTCAAGTCCCTGATATAAAACACCATGATATTTTTATATAACCTATGCACATCCTCCTATATACTTTAAGTCATCTCTGGATTACTTAAAATACCTACTACAATGTAAATGATATATAAATAGTTGTTAAACTATGTTTAGGGAATAATGACAAGGAAAAAATCTGTACAAGTTCTGTACATGCAATATTTTTTCCAAATATTTTTGATTGTCAGTTGGTTGAATCCACGAATGTGGAATCCACAGATACGAAGAGCCACCTATATATGTTTAAGCAACTAATACTCAATTTAAATACCTATAAATTTTGGCAGCATTTGATGGCTCCATTTTGTCACCTTCCCCACGGTGATTTCAAAAGCCAAAATAAAATTTTTTTGTTATTCCTCTTCTGAATTGCTCATGACAAAATTCACATCCATTAGTGTTAATTCAGAACTGGCTTTATGTAACTCCCAAAGTAATATCTCAATCAGGAAGAGTCATCAATAGAAGCCAAAACCACAGGGCCAAAGGTTATAGGGAACAGAAGGTTTATGTAACACCAAAGTATCACCTCATAAACCACTTACTAAGAGAATTATATACTTTTATAGTGGGAAATCTGGCAGTTACCACCTTAAGTGATCAAAGTTAGCATGACTAGTAATGTACATTCTGGCATTATGTACCTCCTAAAGTGATAGTTTATGAAGTATACAACTTTACCTATGAAATGTTCTCATTAGAAATGCTTAACCTTAATCTAATCCGGCCCCAGATCTAACATTCCATTTATAGGAAATGCAGAGAATAGAGCAACAAATTAGATGCCACCATGAAGAAACAGAAAAATCCAGAATGTGGCACAGCTAGAAGACGACTGGTACCCACTTTTCAAAACATCAGTCATGGCCAGGCGCGGTGCCTCACGCCTGTAATGCTAGCACTCTGGGAGGCCGAGGCGGGTGGATAGCTCAAGGTCAGGAGTTCAAGACCAGCCTGAGCAAGAGCGAGACCCCATCTCTACTATAAATAGAAAGAAATTAATTGGACAACTAAAAATATATGTAAAAAATGAGCCGGGCATGGTGGCGCATGCCTGTAGTCCCAGCTACTTGGGAGGCTGAGGCAGTAGGATTGCTTGAGCCCAGGAGTTTGAGGTTGCTGTGAGCTAGGCTGATGCCACGGCACTCTACAGCCCGGGCAA
>CAUYRT010068258.1:0-29041 GCA_963574885.1 Lepilemur ruficaudatus | reverse complement strand
TTCTGCCTCAGCCTCCTGAGTACCTGGGACTACAGTCATACACCACCATGCCCGCCTAATTTTTTCTATATATTTTTAGTTGGCCAATTAATTTCTTTCTATTTTTAGTAGAGACAGGGTCTCGCTCTTGCTCAGGCTGGTCTCGAACTGCTGAACTCAAACGATCCACCCACCTCGGCCTCCCAGAGTGCCAAGATTACAGGCGTGAGCCACTGCACCCAGCCTGAATTTGTTTTTAAATTTAGCAAAGGTAATAAGAGATAAAGGAAACGTTCTTTGGAAGAACTAACAGGACGTCCCAGTTCTAAAAAGTTGTATTTCCTTTACTTATGTGAGATTTTATGTAATTTGTGTTATGTTTTAGCTACAATCTACCATCACCTTCTGGGGAGAAGAAAATAGCTCACTTTTCTGTCATCCCGGAACTGTGACATTCCTTTTATGACTGCAAAGGACCCTGTGGAGTTGGTAGATGCCAGGTCTTTTAAGACTTTACAAAGACTGGAGGCCGGCTGCTTTCAAACAGAAATGTTTACTGAGAAGCTAATCCGTGTATCAGACATCTGAGAGAAGAGAACGTGACTAACCCCTGAAAATAGGGCTCATTACTGACGCGGTCTGCCATGAGCCCAGAGGGAAGTTCCCCCAGTCCAGAAAGGATGTGTTTTTAAATGAAAAGGCCAAGAAATGATATATTTGGAGTAAAGAGTTGGACAAACTGACTTCAGTGACTGAATGTTAATAAAAATGAACAAAATTGACTTCATTAGGTCATTACATCATATGGTCTTCATTCAGAGATGTTAATTTGCTCATCTGACTTTATCTGACTAGGACTGTTGGTCAGTACTTGATATTATATAATAACATAGGCAAACATAATATGGGCCTGACATAATTACATGAACTTTTTAAAGAAACACTTTATTGCTCTGAGAAGTGTAGTGGGGTCCTCCGTTAGAAATCTTGCTGCCTGTTTAGGTAATGAATGAATTGATGATATTAGGTTATGAAGTAGGAAATGTTTGATTTCCTTAAGTCCTAAGCTTGACGTGATATCTCGGACATTTCACACTGACACTTCTTGTTTTATTTTTATTGTGAAGGTACAGCCTCAGTCTTTCATGAACAGTTTGGCTTGTGGTTATCTTTCGAATTTTTTTTTAGAGCAATTTTTGTGAAACCATGGATAAGTCAAAATTCGTGTTATTTTTGAAATATGAGTTCCATCGTGGAACCAATGCAGTGCAGACAGCTCGAAATATCAACAAAATGTTTGGGAAGAATGGGGCTAATGAATGCATGGATGGTTTGAGAAGTTCCAGTTTGGTGATTTTAATCCTGAAAATGAACCACATGGGTGACCTGAGACCAAGGAGGATAATGATGAGCTGAAAGCCGTAGTGGAAGCGAATCCATCTCAACCTACGTGTGAATTAGCAGCAAGGTTTGACGTTGCTGCTCCAACAATATTGGACCATTTGAAACAAATAGGCAAGTAAAGAAGCTGGATAGATGGGGACCGCATGAATTAAACAAGTGTCAGAAGAGAAATTATCTCGAAGCTTGCCTTTCTTTGCTATCACGACATAAAAGTGAACCATTTCTATACCGTATTGTTACGTGTGATGACACATGGATTCTTTTTGACAATCTCAAGCCTTCTGCACAGTGGTTGGATAAAGATGTATTGCCGAAACCCAGTCCAAAATCAAATATTCATCCAAAAAATCTCCTACTGTTTGTTTGGTGGTCCAGCGTGAGTATCAGCTGGTATTATCCACTGCACCCTCAAGAAAACTGGTCAATCCATTACAGCAAATGTCTACTGCAACCAGTTGGATGAAATGATGCTTGTGATTAAGCAGCCAAGATTGGTCAACAGAGACAGGCCAATCCTCTTGCAAGACAACACTTGACCAAACGTCACACAAACAACGCTGCTCAAACTACAGCAGCTGGACTGGGAAACTCTCTGTCATCCACTGTATTCACCAGACCTTGCCCCAGCTCACTACCACTTCTTCCAGGATTTGAACCACTCCTTGCAAGGAAATTCATTCAATTCTCAACAAGCTGTGGAAAACACCTTGCGTGATTTCATCACCGCTAGCTCTCCAGGCTTCTCCACTCCTGGCATAAGCAAGCTACCGTTAAGATGGCAAAACTGTGTCAATAGTTTAGGCGCATACTTTGATTAATTGTACTGCTTCTTGTTTGAGAGATAATAAACTAAAATGTTGATTTGAAATCAGACATTTCATATGTAATGAATAGTTTGTATTCAGGCTTAAGCAAGAAACAGGTTTTTAAAAATTTACTTTGCTAAAAGACAGGAAAAGCTGGCACAAGATGTTTAGTAGTTCTAAGATCTCCCAGGTGGGCAGCTGTTTGTTTCAGTATGAGAGAACTCATTTTTTTAAACCCTTTTGTGAGTTTAAAGGGACACTTAATTTAGTTGCCCTTGTCATACAAAATGTCTTTTATTCTGGATCTCTTCTGACTTTATATTTTGGATACACACACACAATATATATATATATCCTAAACGTCAGATACAGGGCAGAAGTGAGGAGGAAGGGCCCATCAACCAAAGATTTATTCACACTGGTTGTATTTTTAATGAAAGCTATCATTTAGTTCTCTTGGCAACCCTTTCAGTTGGGTGTTATTATGACTTTTCCTTCATCAATTGAGAGACTGAGGCACATGTGAGGCAGGTAAGACCTCCAGATGTTTCTTGGGTTGAGAGATGTTCTCACATGTTTCCTTCAAGCATATGGATCCTTCATGGGATCCCTGGAGTTGATCATCCTTAAGTCAAGAGGAGAGAATTTAAAGGCACCTCTTCATTTAAGACTAGATTATGGCTTCCTCTTTGGGAAAACTGAGACATTTGACCCGAGCTAATGGCAAACGGGGTAAAGTCTCTCTCTTGATCTTTGTGCTGGATGAGCAAATGGGTACAATTTGCAAAACTTATTGAGACCTACATCATCATCTATATGCATCTTTTAAAGTTTTTATTATCCCTTGTGTTTATTTTATACTTCTGTATATAATTTGTTTCCATGTTATCTGGTCCCAGTGGTATTAGTTTTTATCCAGTTGTTCAGTGTTTTTTAAATTATATGTATGACAATGTTTGATTCTACCTCAACTTCATGGCAGTGGGAAAGTCAGAGAAGACAAATTAGTTCTGAGAAATGCAAGCATACTTTTGCAATATGAACAAGGTGGAGAAAAATAATGCTAATGGTTTCTGAATGAAAGGAAAATACCAAGTACAGAAGCACTGAAGAAAGAATTTATCATTGAAGGTTTAGGTGATATAAGGAAGGAATCTGATTAGTGAAATATCACTGTCTTCAACACAGAGAAAACTGAAGGTTGAAGAAAAATATGTTTTGTGATTGTAGCCTACCAGGGTTGGGAAACTCTTAGATCTGTCTCAGGGATTTGGATCTTGAGAAGAAACAGGTCGTCAGGTGGAACCTATTATCCTAACAAACACTTCGCTTCCCAAGTTCTGTCCTTCCTGAGACTCCACTGACTTCCCTCTCTCGTAATTAAGCCACTTACAGCTTCTGTCTCCCTGATGTAAGGTTTTTTTAGTGCCAGCGATATTAGACTTGAATATGGCTTAGAGGATTGGAGATCTTAATATTTCTTTAGTAAATTCAGCATCGGTCCCTACCTTTAAAAATTTGCCTCTATGTTACCATCTCTGATAAGAATTCATTTTATGATAGCTTTTCTTGCAAATAAAATACTTAGAAAGAGGCCGCTTGCTCAACTCAGTGTGATTTATCCTGTAAATCAGGAAAATAAGAAAATGTGACCATTGAGAAAGACAGAAAAATGCTAAGTGGAATTTGCTCGTATCACAAAAATCAGAAGATAAAAATGGGGAAATTTCTCAGCAACAAAGAGAAAAGGGTACAACATATTGTTCATAAAATATAAAGAAGCAACAAGCTCTCAAGAGACAAGAAGGGAACCTATTGCTAAATTATAGAGTGAGAATTTCAGCTTTCCATTTATAGATGTAAAAATAAAACAGGACCCCAGGTTACCGTGGATGGAGACAGGGCAGAAATCTCAAGTAGGTGTATGTTTATTAACATCGGGTTGCAGATACTTTCAGGGCAATGGTGCCTAATTACATGTTCCAAGGGGAAGTTCTAAGGCCACTTGTGAGTAGAAATTCAAAACACAAAAGAAGAATTGGCATGAAATTACCCTTGGGTGAGTCTATCATCAGATCAGATTTTGAGAAATGTCTTAGGAGTTAAATTCCAAATACCCTGTACTGTTGGCAGCAAGATATAAGATATTTGAGTAACAGTTTCATTATTAACCAATTTATGATCCTTTTATTTCATTGGAGCATAAGGGACATGATAAAAAAAAATGCTACAAATGACAGCTTTGTTGAACAGGAACGTATTTTTTTTTTTTTTTTTTTTTTTTTTTTTTAGATTTTACAACAATAGAATGGGCCAAATATCCTTGTAAATTACATTAATGAGCTAGATTGCTACTTTTAATCGAGGCTCTGGGCTCCACGTTCTGCCTTATGCAGATTTTGCCAGTTAATAAGCCTGAACAGTGTTTCTGTTCGAGGAAAATGAATCCGAAACGATCGTCAGATTATCTGTTTGGCATGCCTGGCTGGTGTCTGGAATGGCACTTTGCTAATGTGCTATTACTCAGTGTCATTAACCCACACAGATGATTGAAAGGTGAATTTATATGTGTGCCATGGGGCTCAGCGCAGGGAACAGGCTGCGGTGAAATGATGCTGCACAGGACAAAATGAACCATTCCTTTTGCATTTCCATTCTTTGGTTTTCACATGCTTACTTTAAAAGGCATATGACATTTAAATCTATGGAAAATAATGAGACAAAAGTATTAATCTAAAAAAAAGCACAACTTTGCGTTGTATTCATGGCTCTGAAAGTTACATGGTTGAAAAGTGAGCAGTCGTCTGCCCTTCATGATCCCTATACCTGGGGGATCTTGGCAGAAAAGACAGATAAATTAAATACTTGTGAACCTATTTCATGTAAGAATATTTTGGAAACTTTAATCAATAAGAATGCATGATGGAAATGTGAAATGAAAGGCTTCTCGTTCCTTCACGAGAAGAATTTAATTTGCACTCGTGCAGATTAATTAAAACATGATAAGATGGAAAACTTATTTTTTAAAATAATACATCTATGACAGATTTATTACAGCAAAGCCAGGAAATGGAACTACAGAATGTTTTCTAAGTTGGTCTTTGAAATAAGTTTTCTTTGATACTCATTCCTTCGGATATTTTGAGGCACATCAATGCTTTTGAATTCCAAGAACTCTGGAAATTGTGAATAAATTTATAAATAACAGGTTATGCCCTTATTCTTAAAAAAGAGACAGAAAACATGCTCTGAATGTGATCCTTTCTGTGTAGCTAGATCTATTTTTGGACTTAACAGAGACACTTGAGGCTTCAAATATCTCTAAGCAACCTGGTTTTAAAGTCTATGTTTTAAGGCTACTCGAAATTTAAAAAGAAAAATCAGACTTTTTTTTTTTTTAACTGAACTATACGTGGGATAAAACTTTTTGACAGCGCAGGGGATTCATTCTTACATAGTGTGCTCTTCAGATCTGTAAAGAAAATTAGCAAAGGCTTCCCTCCAAAAATGTATTAAAATTATGTATGTGCCTAAGCCTATGTATGAAAGGAGATTTGGTGTATGAATATAGAAAAGTTAACTGTGTTGACGAAAAAAGTTACTCTTCCAGGAGGGTGTCATGATAATCAGTGAATCCCAGGGACTGGTTGACAGCAGCGTGTGGTGGTCAGCAGAGAACAAGTACTCATGTGAGCTACAGGTTACCAGGGATGCTTTCTTTTCTTTTCTTTTTTTATTTCAGCATATTACAGGGGTACAAACGTTTAGGTTACATATTGCCCTTACCCCACCGAAGTCAGAGCTTCAAGCGTGTCCATCCCCCAGACGGTGCGCACCGCACTCATTATGTATGTATATACTCATCTCTTCCTCCCCCTCCCATCTGCCTGACACCCAGTGAATGTTATTCCCATATGTGCACTTAGGTGTTGATCAGTTAAAACCAATCTGATGGTGAGTACATGTGGTCCTTATTTTTCCATTCTTGGGATACTTGCTATAAGAAACAATGGTGATACAACATCTCTTGTATTTTCCTGGATAGAGCAGGGATGCTTTCTTGTTTGTCTCTGAAATGCTGTGTTCAGTGGCTTGTTTTCTCTGCTATGACATTCTTTCATTGATGAGGTTCCTTCATTAAAATACTTCAAAATTTCTAATCTTTTTGAGTGCTGTCATCTTTCTATTCCTAATAAGTTGCAAGGTGTTATCAATTACAGCTTGGTATGCTTAGATGCAGTATATCATCCATAAAATCTTATCCATGGGCATTATATTACAATATTATATATTATATATTTTTAATTTTTATTTTATATAATATAATATGTTATAATGTATAATATATTCTATATAATATATATATAACATTATATATAAGATATATATTATTTTTGTTTTATTATATATTCAAATTATTTTTATTCATCCAACTTCAAACTAAAATCAGTATTTTCAAGGCAAATCCTTTTTTCTGTATTCAATTCTAGCCTCCTCACTACTGGCTTCCCACCCCCAGCCCTCCCTCATAGAAATAAGGAGTTTTAGTTCTAGCTAATCTTCCTATATTTAAATTTAAAAAGTTACATGAAGGATATTTCCAGGTTTCCTAAATTTAGATCCATTTTACTTGGACAACGGTTTCCATCTTTGGATCTTTTCTTTGATAAGGATAAAAAAAATCTAAAAAGTGTTTCCCAATATTCATGGTAGCTAGAACTTTTCAGCACTATTAATCTATCTTCCAATCTTGTTGGAAGATTAAATATTTCATATTCTTTTTTTCAGTAAGCCAAGCCCTTGCCATTTACAAAGAATGATTAGTGATTTCTGCTTAGTTAAGCAAATAGACAATGCGGTAATTTGGACTCGCCAGAAATGGGCTTGCTTTATCATATTCTTCAAATATTTAGCAAACTGGAATTTTGCTTGTTTTTCAGCTCTAGTTATAAATGTTAGGCATAAAATTTGATAAATATCTGACTTGTCTCAAAGCCATCATGAAGTAGCCTAGCTTTTGTTTTGAGTATTCACTTTGTTCACGCTTGTCATTTATTGCCATCGTGTACCGCATTTTTCCTGTAGCCCTTTTCTCTGCCTTTTGTTATTTACCCACCTGCCCCTCACCCCAAACACTTCAGCTACTCAAAATGGGCTACCCCTTCCAAGGCAGTATCTCATTCGAAGAGACAGTCTCCATCTTCTTCCCGGACATTATAACATGCGGATGGTGTGGTCCTTGCTCTGTCTGCCAGGGGATCCAAAGTAAACAGATGAACGGATCCATGCTAATTTGTTCATTCATCCTTCTCTTTAAAATACAGTTGATCCTGGAACAACAGGGGTTTGAACTGAGCAGATCCACTTACACGTGGATTTATTTTTAATAAATATTTTGGAAAATTTTCCAGAGATGTGTGACAATTTGAAAAATATCACAGATGAGCCGCATAGCCTAAAATATTGAAAAAATTTAGAAAACTTTAGGTATGTCACAGATGCATAAAATATATGTACATACTAGTCTATTTTATCATTTATTGTCATAAAATATACACACAAATCTATTACAAAAAGTTAAAATGTATTAAAACTAACGCACACACTTACAGATCATATGTGGTGCCATTCAAAGTGGAAACAAACATACCTAAAGATGTACTCTTAAATCATAACTGCATAAAATTAACCATAGGACGCACTATACTACGGTGATATTAATAATTTTGTAGCTACATCCTGTTGCTATTGCAGGGAGCTGAAGTTTTCTGAGTATCTGCCTAAATCCACGTGATGCTAATCATCTTCGCATGAGCAGTTCATCTCTCCAGTAAATTGCATATTGAAGTAAAAAGTGATCTTTCAGGATTCTTGAGTATTTTTCATGGTCTTTACTGCAATACTGTAAACTTTATATAAACCACGAGACCTATATGAAGTGCTATGAGTGATTCTGGAAGTGTTCCCAAGAAGCAGAGAAAAGTCATGACATTACAAGGAAAAGTTGAATGGGTTCATATGTACTGTAGATTACGAGCTATAGATGCCGTTGCCTGCCATTTCAAGATAAATTAATCCAGTGTTAAGGACTATTACAAAAAAAAAAAAAGAATAAGAAATCCGTGAAACCCTTGCTTGTAGCTTCACCAGCAGGCATGAAAGCCTTGTACTTTTTGCTAAATACCTTGTTATTTCATATTGAAAATGCAGCTTTTATGTGGCTGCAGGATTGCTATAAGAAAGGCATATCTGTAGACTCTAAGATAATTCAAGAAAAGGTGGTGAAGTCAACGTCTGACAACTTAAAGGAAAATGAAGGATCTAAAGTTGGAAAATTTACTGCCAGCAAACGATGGCTTGATAATTTTAGAAAGAGGTCGAGCTTAAAAAAACGTCAAGATAACAGAAGCAACTTCTGCCAATCGAATTCCCAGATGCCGTCAAAGACATCATTGAGGAGAAAGGTTATCTGCCTGGACAAATTTTTAATGCAGATAAAAGAGCCCTTTTCTGGAAAAATTCCCACAAAAGACATTTGTTAGGAAAAGAAATGAGCAGCAGGATTTAAGGCAGGAAGGGATAGGCTAACTGATGTTCTGTGCAACTTGGTTTTTATTCATCCCGCATGTTGCCAAGAATGAAGATGCAGGTTCACCGTAAAGAGCCACCAAGTCTGTTCGGGAAGGACGGCACTGAGAGAAGAAAGACTCCATTGGGTTTTCTTCCTACTTGGAAGACAAGACAATACGTATGGAGGAGCTAGAACTTTCTGTGGACCCCACACGATATTGTAGTGTTACACAGTGATGCAGGTCATTGTCAAGTCCAAAGGGCCTTTACAGACTACATAGTCTAATCTCCCTTTATAACATTAGATAATCTGGGTAATTTTCCACCTCACGTGTGTCCAAATGACAGTGTCTATG
Source organism: Lepilemur ruficaudatus (assembly GCA_963574885.1). Lineage (NCBI taxonomy): Eukaryota > Metazoa > Chordata > Mammalia > Primates > Lepilemuridae > Lepilemur > Lepilemur ruficaudatus. The sequence continues at coordinate 19,926 of CAUYRT010068258.1, read as the reverse complement.
ATTGCACCTCTTTGTCCCTACCGGGATGGATAATGTAGACAGTCTCTTCGAAATAACTCATCCACTTCCCTTCCTGAGTGGTCCTCAGTCTTTGTGGTTGTGAGTTTTAAATTTTTTATTGTTTACTTAACATAACCTACAAGTGACCCATACAGTTTTCACTGGGAAAGACATGCCTTAATAAGGCTTTTTATGACACCCCGCAGAGGTCAGGCAGCAGTGACATCGTTCTCTCCATCACGGGGGACACACGGTTAGCCTAGATCATCTCTCTGTGCAAAGCTTGACAAGAATTTCTTTTTCATCATTTAACACTCAATGTGGGATTATATTGGAACATTCAATCTTCAGGTTTGCTCAGTGAGCCCCGAGTTGAAATGCGGCGCCTAATCCCATTCTGAAAACTAGTAAATGCTCTAAATTATGAAAACGAGAACGAATTCTGATTATTAGCGAAGTTTCAAAACTCGTGTGAGGTGTAGGTAGGAAGACACCCTCTGTAGATTCAGGTTGAAACAAAAAGCTTATTAGAAAGTTTTTTTCATGCTTATGATAAAATAAGACAGCGATTTGTTAAAAAATAATAATACAAATAATTATCATGAATCATTTCAATTACAAATAGATGTGAATTTATTTCTAACCCAAGAAATGCATCTGCGACACTTGGAAGAATCATCAGTACAATGTCACCTTCGATTTAATTATACTTTCTCGTAGATAAGGCATAAGCAAGTCTGATTACGTTCGTAAGTTAAAGAATACAAAATAGTACTATTTTAGAGTCTCCTACTTTTCTGGCTTTAAAAAGCCCTTCCTGTACCACATACAGATACTGTCACGTAACAATTCCTAAGGTTTGGAAACTTCTCTAATCAGACTCTTAATGATGCCGTGCTCGGTACTTGGCGTCTTTAACTGGCTTTGACTAATCTCATGTCTTAAAGAAAGATGGAATGGCTCTCAAACGCTAAGATTAAAATGCCAGATGCAGCACATGAATCAATTGTAAATGACAAAAACGAGCAGTGACAATGTCATTTCCCTGGGAACCAATTCGTTACTATGCAGCCTGCCGACGATGCCCCTTGTTGCGAGTCCTCCCAGTGCAGCGACTTAGCCTGCACCCCAAATTTTTCCTTTAAAAGTAAACCAATATAGAACTTTCTGGATGAACCTTATGATGTCTGGTTCAGTATCAATAGTTTCGAGGTAGATTTTTATTGGGTCAATAAAATGACTTGTTTCTCTCCATCCACATGCCCAAAAACCTTTCTGTGATGTGATAAAAATAATATATTGTGAACAATGAAGTGGGTTGTTCTCTATGTAAGCTCATACTGTCGGCTTGTAGGGAGGTATTTAAATTGTATTTCATCATGCACTTTCTGAGAAGGTTGGTTTACAGTAAGGATTAGCCATTATTTAAGTGCTGCTTTATTTAAGCTAAATATTAATAATTTCATAATAGTTGTAGAGTTTAAAAATAGGAAGGACAGAAACCTGTCTTGTGTTTACATGAGCCCTCCCTAGACTGTCCCCAAGGGCAGGACCTGTTTCTTATTCATCTTGGTATATGGAGAACCCAACACACTGGTTTGAAGGTAAGCAGTCAACAAAGGTCTGTTGAGTAAATGAATTCACGGTTAAACGGATGTCAGGGTTGTTCTAAGGCATATGCTGAGATTGACAATGTCGTGAGATTTACATGTGCAGTGATCTGAAAATTACAACCTCCCACCATTTTCCTGAGATCCGTTTTCCTCCCTCCCTCCCTTTTGTCGCACAAGTCATGTAACTAGTGCAGGTCACTCATCAGTTTTACTAGGAGGACTTTTTAGAACTGAACCCCCCCACCCCGGGTTTCCTGCTCTGGCCTCTGCTCCCTGCTCTTGCTTTCCATCCTCAGGGTTTTTCCCCCAGAGCCTCAGCCTCTGCTTATGTCTCGTTCTGTGTTCACCATTCATGGCGTGGTTGGACTTCTTGTCCTTTAAATCGGGCCAGCCTGGCATCTTGCTAAGCTGAGACCTTTCCTGCCTGGACTTCTTCCTGCCGTCACTGGTCTCTGTGCGTCGCCGTGGTGAGTCACTGCAGCCTGCTTGCCAGTCCAGTGTCTGATGCTCATCAGCTCGTTCTTCAGTGCTCTGTGTGTCTGGAAGCCTGGTTTTTCTCCAACGTGAAAGCCCAGGGTTTAGCCAGTGGGGAGGGCACAGCATGTCTGAGGGTGGCAGCTGGAAGACTACCTTCCCCACCAGAAAGAGATCAAATGATCATCTGAGATCTTTCCGGGTTCCCTTGTTTAAAAGGCAGACAGATCAAAGACACTGTCACCCTCAAAGATTTGAAGACTAGCAGAGCGGCCTCGAGGCCTTCACCCCTTCGTGACCCCTAACTGTTCACTGTTTGTGGTGACTTTGCACTTTGTGATTTGCCTGCCTGCCTTAATCAAAGACTCTGCAGGATCAAATGCTCGTGTACTTACATATACTGTCTTGAATATCAACAAGAATAGGGACCATTCATTAGTTATTTGAATACCTTGGAAGTCAAGCATCTGCATAAGTTGATTTTAAATTTGCAGGATCCATGCTAGCGAAAGTGGTAGCTTTTTTATTTTTATTTTTTATTTATTTTTATTTGTTTAGGGGAGGTCTTAAACATTACAGGAGTCATTTCATTCAGAAAGCTTTTCATTCAGAAAGCTTTTTCTGACTTTCCCTTAAAACCGAATTACCTTTTGTGTGTTCCCATTTACAAGAAGTTACTCTTGAACTAGGCCTTTCTTCTGAAGATTTTATTTTTATCGTCAGGGTTAACTTGACTATATTCTCCACTAGAATGCTTTTAGGCTGATAAGGGCCTTTATTGGTAGGGAATGGATCTTATTTATGATTTTTTATCCCTAAAGCCTAATATAGCACCTGGAACATGTTTATCACTCAATAAATATTTCTTGAATTTATAAATAAATCCGTAATGTGGATTGTGCCATTGTCCTGTGACTAGCTTGAATGTACCGTTTTTGCTGTCTGCGTTTACAACTATTTACTGTGAATCTACTTAAGTATAATATGTATACACATACATATGTCAAAAAGAAGGTATTTACAGAGAGAGAGAGGACAAATGAGTATTGAGGAAATACTTTGCCCATGCAATAATGGTTAAAAGGCAGCAGTGGCTATTTCTGAATGTGGTTGTATTTTATGGTTTTTCAGCATATAATTTTCTCTCTTTTTACTCAACCTAAAAAACCCCAAGGTTCTATCAAGTTGATTGAGGAAAGGATTGTGGGAATCAGTAAACAGATAAAAAGTCAATAGTTTCAACTGGCAATCATATAACCACAAGATAAAAAGAGGCAAAGAAATGTTTCCTCTTATTTGGCTAAGTTTCCATATTTTTATAGAAAAACACTACGGGTAATATAACAGAAAACAATTTAAACCAGAAAATAAAGAAAATGTATCATTTTTCACTGTACCATTAATCCTGTTTATCAGCTTGAGATAATGTTTTTAAGGTAAAACTGAAATGGCATTTAGCTTAATGTGAATACTTGATTCTCTCATTAGGATTGTAATTGCATTTTGGAGGAGCCAACAATTATTTATAATTTTACTTAGGGGAATATTTTTCTCCTTATATTGCATTATGATGTGTTCATAATACGGTATTTTTGTCACATAAAGTGACAACTTCTTTTTCTTATTTCTCTGTTCTGACATCTTTTCAACTCATTCCTACCTTCTGCTTCATGTTGGAAAAGGCTTGTATTACATCTTTGTGGGACTCAATCTAACATTAAGTGAATTATTAAAAATTTCATGCTTTATACTGTCATTGGAGGAAAAGGTTATTTTATGTTAAAAGGTCTTCCCTTTAAGTCTTTCTTAAAGAATAAACAGGATCTGCTTTTATCTTCAGAGTACTCAACTAAGAAGAATAATTGTCATTGGCAATAACTTAAAATTAGAACTTATGGATATTTTCTATAATAATAAAATGTGGATTTCTCAAATGCAGTGTGCCAAAATATCAGAAAATATCTGAAATGTTTTTAAACCATCCGCTGTGCCTATGTGGAAAATATTATGCTGTTTATAATTTTTGTAAATAATAAACATCTTTTATATGTGTAGTAAGTAAAATTCTAAGATGTCCCACAAGATTACTTCCCCCGATGTATGTAACCTGTGTCATCTTCTTCCGTTAAGTGTGTGTATGAATATATATCACTCTCATGATTGTGTTACATTGTTTATCAAGATATTTTGTAAACATAATTAATGTCCATAAACAGTTGAAATTGAGTTAAACAAAAAGAAGATAAGCATGTTGCTATTTGTTATTCCATAGAGAAAAAATTTTGTCATGATTATATTATATTTAATAATCCATATGTGTGAATATATAGACCTCTTGGAAAAGCAGGTTATCATAAATATGAAAAGCACTAAAAAATTGCATCTTGATAACCATCCACATGGACAGTTCCATCCACTGACAAGTTTGTAAAGTTCAGTTACCCACAGACAGTCGTAATAGAGGTTCTCCCTGGTAACTTGCTACTCTGACACCTTTTTTAAAAAGGCAATTTTCTTATATTTGATCCGATGAAAAATTTATTTCCATAAGAAATAAATAGAATCTGAATTAAGTATCTTAGTATATTTTGAGTCATTGACTGTTATGAATAACAACCTCTGTTACCATTGAAAATAATGGCTAAGGTGCTTAAAGTTATAAGAATTATATATCATGCATATTTTTAATCCACGAGTCAGTGATAAATGTTACAAATTTAGAAAATTATGAGAAATACTGTTTTCACACTTAAAATGATGTTATCACATTAATTGTCTGCTATTCTATACCAAGAGCCTTTTAGGGAAATTCTTCTTAGGCCATTCTTGGATCCCATGGTCAACCACCTTTGCTATGTGGAATGAATTAAAGCCACATTCCAATCTGTCACTTTTAAAGAAATTGGACCGATGCTAGCATCTCTGCTTGAAACTGTATCATCCTTTCTAAAACTGTGGGCAGAGTCATTTGCAGAGTTGTTAGAATATTTATAACTCATTAGGAAGTTTATCAAATCCATTGTATTGAATTGGCTTGTAATTGCGGTGTAATTTGTATACATTTATTGCATTTTGTCCATTTACAATGTGACTTACGAGTCTGATATATTCTCAGTCAGTTACATGTGCATAATCATTATTGAACCAAAACAGACAACGGCCGGTCTGGAGCCGGTATAGTCTGAAACCTTAATAGGCCTTTAGAGACTTTGAACACACTGATTACTGGAATAATACAGAGTCAATCCACTAAATCACTTTGTACATTTGGATTTTTTAAAAAATCTTTAGTTGCAAACCAAGTCAATTCTTATAGGAAAGAACATAAAGTAACAAATCTAAAGCCATATTAGAGATTTGAATGGCAGGTATATTTTACTATGTCCAGTATCGGAAGGGACCAGGGATTTAAAGAGAAATTTAAGTACTTTTGCCTCTAATCAAAGAATATTTAAAATGAGATCAGGGTTCCTTTTAACTTCTTGTTCCTTCTTAAGGCAGCTGTAGTGGGCAAATAAGCCAGGAAAGTTTCTGAAAAAGTAGCTGGGATGTAAACAAAAAGGTTCTAGAAATGTTCACCTGTCTGGTCTGGTATTGCAAGATAAAAGAAGTCACAAATCTTTTTAGAGCCATCCAAAAGAAATTATAATTTTATAATTATAATAAATTATAATAAATCCATTTATATGTTATTGGATAAAAGCTTGAGGTAAGTTAAACTGATGGTTATAAATTCCTGCCATACCACTTATATTTTGGGATTACTGTGAACTTCAATATTCTACTAAATAATAGTAATAATAGTACTTAATCATTGGGTCATATGCTGTCATATGTAAAGCTACAGTAACTACTCAGCAAAATTTAATCTTTATTATTCATTTACTCCTTTAAACCAAAATTTCATGAGTACCTATTACCTGCCTGACAGAGAAAATACACTTCAATGTTCAATTTACTCTGAAAAAAATGGAGTCTTAATTTTGAAAGACCTTAGAAAACTTACTGAAGTCCTTTCCTTTCTTCAGTTAGCTCTGGTAAGGAGCTATCGATTTTTGTGGTTCAAAGGAAAGAAATGAGAAATAATTTTTTTAATTTTGGAAAGGAAAAGGAAGATTTCCTTTTTAGTAGGAAGGCAAACTAAACACTACATGTTTGTCAGCTTCTGTGAAAAAAGAAAGCTATCTAAGAAGAAGGGCATAAAATCCTATTATCTGTATTTTTCGATCATTTTTTATTTGACAGAAAAATCTTCAGCGAAAATTCCATTGATGCAAAGATGTGATATAGATGTCCTCCAAACCATCTTTTTATCTCAGTGCCCTCTAGTTTCTAGCCAAAACAGAAGTGAAAATACTAGAATGGGATAGAACTACTCTTTCCAATGGTAGGTCCCATTTTGGTTCATTTGAAACTCCTGAAATCCTAAAAAAAAAAATTGTAGCTCTAGATTAGTGATGAGCAGCTTGGAGCCTCATTTCCTTGTAAAAATCACATTATAGAAATGTCATAAAAAATTATAAGTGAGGGAGAAAATATACACTTCCCCCCACACACATACACACAACAACACATGTTCAGGCAGAAACAGAAACATGAAGGAAATACTGATAAAAATACAAAGCAATCTCCATAATAAGTAAATATTACGAGGTATCAGATGCTATTATCATATATTACATGCGATTTATTGTTTTACTCCTCTATTATTTATGAAGCAAACAAACTCATCTTCCATTGGAAATTTTGGACACACTTCCAAGGATAGATTCTCCTAGTTTAGTACCATAAGGAAAATTGTTCACATATCTCAGAATTCTATAGGAGAGAACTTCAGGGACAGTGAGCAGGTCCTCTGCTTAGTCTTCTCAGGCTGAAATTAAGGTGTTAGCTGGTTACCATCTCAGCTGAGGCTCAGATCATCCAAGCTCCCTGGTGGTGGTGGCTGGTAGAATTCAGTTTCTTGTGTTTGTAAGGCTGGAGTCCCTGTTTTCTTGCTGTCTGTCAGGTCTTAAAAAGAGAATCAATCTTTTTATTTCTCTGTCTCTACCATCTCTGTCTATCTCTATCTTTCTCTCCAAGGTCTGTGACTGAGGATTCAGAATTAAATAGTTAAAAACTTCAGTTTGACCCTGGTGCGGTAGCTGCTGAAATATTAACAGCAGTAAATGCAGGCAAATGGGAACTGTGAGTGTAGACCTGAAGCCCTTGCATCTGTGTGCTCTTGTCTCGTTGGTTGCTTGGAGGAGAATCTCCTGTGCCTATCCCAGACAAATGAAAAGTGACAAGGGATGGTAAGATTATGTGATATTTTTACAACAATTCTTTTGAAAGCAAGATCTGGCAGATGGATACAGAGGACAGGGGAAGGTGTGCCTTGTTCAGATTTGTTTGTTGTTGCAAGAAACACATTTTTAGAAAGAATGTAAAACACCCTGGACAAATCAGTGTTATGTAAGAAAAACGGTTCCCTTCTCTACTTGTGAAAGAATATTTATTTGCAATCAGTGTACATAACAGGTCTGAAAAAGGGAAATACCAGAAAATAGGTGTATTCTTAATGCTTTTTCAATTCAAGTTGAAATGAATTAAAAAACGACATTGAAAAGAGTGACATAAAATATTTTTTTAAAATGTATGCTTAAACATGTAGGTAAAGATGTTGGTGGAAATTTCTGATTGTCTTTTGAGTGGGTGATTTAAAAATTATGTCAACCAATTTATAATTTATTGAAGAGTATTAAGTATCTGAAAATGTGTAGAATTTTCTGGGAATATTGAAGTTAGAGATGAACATAATATCTTATTGATCATGTTACTCAAGATATTGAGAGTCAGCCATTTCTTTGGTTTAAACACTTACAGTATTAGAAAATATTTTCATTTGCTTTTAATTTTCTAAACAAATCTCTACCTCATATTTTAATAGGAAACAGAATCTTTTAATTTGAGTCTCTTCAATGAATGTGTTCTGCTCATTAAATGTGATGGAATATGTTGTTATATTTTTAAAAAGAAAACCTTTGTATGTACACGTAGTACCTAACTTCACCTTTTCAATTTACCTGATAGCTCCAATGTTCAAATTTCAGATAAGTCCTTGAATATTTCTGATATCCTTAATATGTCATCAGCTCCAGGATTTTTTTTTGTATAAATCAAGCACTGTCTATCTGAAAATCAGGTGTAAAGATAGCTATTCCCTTCATTTTGAGGATTTATATTGAACACCAGAAGCAAGTTAATCACTTAGGTCCCCAAATTAAGAAAGTTCTAATGACACAGTCAGTGAAAATGTACAGACGTTACGGTTGAGTTTACTAAAGCAAGTTAGCCTATTTCTATCACAATTATGGTGAAGTTCCTTCAACTCAGTGAGTTCTGCATCCCTACAGATGAGTTTCCTACGATCTTAGTAGTCAACTTTGATACCTTCCTCATACCTAGAGGGCTTAAATGTGAAATTAACTTGTCCTATAATTTCTTTTACTTTGAGCACGTTTTCTCTTGTCAGCTTTTTAATTTTAATCTCTCTTGGTTGGTGGTCTCTTCCTCTATTGCCTTGTAATCATTACTGTCATACAGCAGCTGAAATTGGAGGAGGGAGTACCTCTGCATGTGGCCACTAAGCAATACAGAGGGACGTGTGTTTTTCACCTGGGAAAAAGCCCCCAGATGTCACTCACAGCCCTCACTGGGTAGCAGTCATTTCCTTAGCAAATTAACTACCATCTGGCTGGCTCTCAGACTTGTGGTTTTGGACACTGGTGGATTCAATCCCAACTCACAGGGACATTGATATAGCAAACCAAACTTCCAAGTTAAAATGAAAAGCATAATTGTTATATCCAGGGTGGATATCCAGTAGACATGGTGGATATAGTCTAAACACATGGGAAGTCAAATCATATAGAATGCCAGGTTACTCGTTTATAGTAAGAACTAATGTCTCAAAGACAAAGATATCAAGATCTGTATGACAAAAGCATTTTCTGTCTATAGGCAGGTGGACATGGGGAAATAAGTAATAAAATTTGCTTGGTATCAGAGTAAGGAGAATTAGATAAGTCTTATTATGTTAATGGCTTTGGGCCATTTTGGGCACTGGGACACCAAATGCAGCGTAGAAGGTTTTGCTAATGGAAAGGGGGCAATATAACCGCTCGCATCTATCTGCATCTTAGACATGGGTTTGCCAGTGGGGAGGAATTCTTGAAGTTTATTGACCAAAGTTCATACTCTCCTGAACAATATTTGAAAGATACTCTGAGCACTGATCTCTGTGATGCCTCTTTTAATACGATCTCATGGATGATGACTAGTCCTTTGCCTTCTGCAGGGATGAAGACACCATTTTAATCTATAAACTGTATGTATTTTTCAAACCACTCTTTCATTCCGTTATGTTTCCATCTCATAATTTAACATTGAGAGAGCAATATAATTTCTTGTTGTTTTCAAGTTTTTGAGGAACAGCTCATTCTGGGCTGCAAATATTGACATGTATATATTTTTTAGTGTCCTTTTTATACACTTAATTGTAAAATTAGAAATGTTCAGCAGATGTTGGATACTGATAGGGTCGAATCACTAGAGCAGTGAGTTTATATGTGTAGACAGTTTATATACTTATGTTTATGTGTATATATATGTACTGTTAACCACAATGGTAACCAGAAAATGGTCAATTGTACCAAGTCTCATGTTCCATTCTAGAACACCTAGTGAAGAACACTTTTCAACCTGGCAGGTTGAACTCTACCTGCAGCTAATTATATAGTACTTCTGATTCACCTCTTCCTCAGTGTTATCTTTTCCCCTCCTCCACAAATCCCACTTGCTTGTTTTCTTGCAAAGCTGCCAAGAAACTGTGAACAAATTTAATGTCTGAATAACTGATTGCTCTCTCGGTGACCTTGAAAAATCACTTGCATCATTAAAAATTCATGGAAAATAAAGTTTTCGAGACTACTGGCATATGTAATCATAGTTCCTCCTGCTATGCTCCTGGACTTCTGCAGACTTGTGAACGTCCAAAACTAGCTCGGAAGATATTAACCTTGCGCTAGTTATCCGGTTACATCAAAAATCTCTCTATGATTTTTTTTTCTCAAATAGAATCACTTAATTTTCTGCACATGGAGTGTAAGAAAAAGAAAAACAGAGAAGAGACTGATTCTCCAAATTTCTATGCTGCTTCAGAATGTCTCTTTTTAAACTGCCACAAAATGTCAAGTGAAGTGTTTCAATTATTTTTTAATTGAGGTGAAGTTCCCATAACATGTAATTAACCATTTTAGAGTGTACAATTCAGTGACTTTTAGTGCGTTCATAATATTGGGCAACTGCCACCTCTCTCTAGTTCCAAAACTTTTTCATCACCCTGGAAGAACATCTTGCACCCTGTAAGTAATCACAGCCCCGTTCTTCCTCCTAAATTCTCCCAGCGACCACTCCTGTGCTTTCTGTCTCTGTGGTCTGTCTATTCTGGATTTCGCTTGTTTTAATTTTAAATATTCACCGATGACAAATTCTGTTTATGCGTTGATTTATACCCTCCCTTTTTCTTGAGGAATGAGACATGGAGGGAGAGGATGTGAAATCTTAAGAATAATTTCTGGAAACTCCGACAAGATGGTAAACTGTCATCAAAAACGTCTTCTGATTCCTCTCCCAGAGGAAATATCACACTGTATTTTAATAATCTGCTTATTTGCCTGTCTTCCCCTCAAGACTGTAAGCACGTAGACCTTTCTCTTTAGTTCTAGTGCTTAGCACGCTGCCTTTATATGTTTGAGTGCTTGGCGTGGGCTGAAGAAAATGGGAGGGGGAATTTTTTTTTTTTTTTTAGACCTGGCTTTCCTGAAATTACCTTGGCCCCAAAATGTATTCATGGTATTGAAATCGATCTTACTTCATCCTATCCAATTTAGCTTTATTTAAGCGTTAAATCAGTGATTATCGTGTGTATTATTATCTCATACGTAAAAGCGCTACATTGAATTATGGGGGCATGCAATCTGACTTTGTTCTGCCTCTTTTCTGTCTCCTGGCATCCCTTCCTCTTGCACAACCCTTGTCTTCCAACCCGCCCCAACTTCCTTGCCCAAAGCGTCTATAATCAGTGTGGTGAGTTCAGTCAATGAACACTCGCCCGATGTTAGAGTGAGGCAACTAGTTAGTTAGATGGGTGCCTGTGGAAAAGAGCTAAAAACTAGTTCCAAATCTCTTTCTTCCTTTTGTATATTTTCCCTAAAATCTGACTATTTTGCATGGGATAATGGGAAACATGATCATTTGAAAACTCAGTTTAATTTCCTACAAGACGGCGTGCTTCTAATAGGCAAGGTGCCCGCCAGAGAGAATGGTGTGGGTATCATTTCAGCTGTGGGTGAAATAAGCACTTTTGTTTACCTTACTCTCTCTTCTTTTGACTTCACATTTGAGGATAATTCTGCTAATGCTGGCAGATCTGTGTGGCGTCTGAAAATAAAAGGCCAATGGGAAATGAAAGCCTTTTCCATCATTCTTTCAACCTCAACATCGATGAGCCTTCATTCTGTGTTGGCTTGGCCAAACAATTTCTTCATAGGTGGCGCATTAGCAATGAGATTTCATCTTCTGTTTCCAAGGTTCTGTGAAGATAGTGCTATGTTTATTTGATTTGTGGGGAAGAATAAGTAGTTGTTGATCTGACTGCATTTCTAAGGAAATGGTTTTCTGCTCATTTTGTCTTTCCTCTGGGTAACAAACACACCACGTTATCTGGTATGGTAGTGTCTGCTGCTTGCAGCCCAGTGCCATTAGCATACATCTGGGCCACCCTTTGTGTGGCACTGTCCCCTGGTGAAAGCCTCAGTGGCCTGGGATGAAGAGAGACTGCGATTTACAGAGTCCATTATCACCTCCCGACGTGTAGAATGATAATGGAGGTGACAGAGGTGCAGCTGAAAATTGGCTCTTAATATTTTATGTGTTCAAGCAAAGGATTGGAAATCTCATGCTGCTCTTTAGGGAGAATGAAGTGTGTGGGATTTTTTTTTATTATTATTATTGGAAAGTTATATGCAAAGAGTTGACTGCAGGGTTTCAAAGAAAGTATTACAGCATATTCATTTTGTGTTAACCAATACTTCTCACTAGGGAAAAAAAAAAACACTTCTGCATGAAAAATTACTATCTAGAAACAAAGTATACCCAGCATGGAAGCAAAGTTTTAGACTGGGCAATTTTAAAATACTGTGTACATTACCACTTGGTTTCCACCAGTGTGCTATGTCTATGGAATCATAAATATTTGCTTAAAAAGATTTATCTTCAAATTCTTTGATTGCTTTTCTTATTTTCCCCCTAACATATTCTTTTCTTCCACCTTAAGATAATGTTTGCAGAGTTGCTATTGTCATGTTGATTTTGAAAACAGAAATTTTGTGACAAATTTTCCAAGTGGTTAAGGTAGAGCATAAGATAGAAAACAAATACAGCTTCTGAAATAGTTATATTAATAATTTCACATTTATCTCCATCTAGGGCAGTGCTTATGATTACTCTAAAGATGTGTTCCTGAAATGAGTTCTTTCTTGACAAATGTATATTATTTTTCTGGTTTGACTAAGATGGGAAACAATGCAGTAATAACTTTAATAAGTTATTTTATTACTTTTCATCAGTTTGATCTCAGACAAAAATAGTAAGGTAATATTCTTTCTTAATATTAATAAAAGATTAAATATGATTTGAAAATGAATGATTGTTAAGATATGGCTATAATTCCTTAATGTGCATTTATGAGAAGAATTTCTAATTTCTCTACTTTACCAAATCGTAAACATTCGTGATGTTACTGTATCGCTGTTGCCTGCAGGCTAACATGTCTAGATTTTACATTTTGAGGCATTTGGAGATGAAGGGATAAACCTGGTGGGGTTTTTCAGTAGCTTTCCAGAAATGACAGCCTGCTTTTTCTTCTATGTTTCTGTCAATGTTTCTTTTCTAGAAATGGACACTTTACTCAGCTGTGAGTAGGACAAGTTTTAAGTCGCTATCATGAGCTTCAAACCTCATTTCAGTCAGCAGCGCCTGCCGTTTTGAATAAGGTCTCTGTGGATCAGTTTATTTAGAGGTGTCATTTGATTCAGTTGCAACTGACAAGATCAGAGTAACAAGATTTCCAGGTTGAGATTTAAAGACGCTTCTAAATGCTACAAACACCCTGGTAGTGATGCTCAACTCATTGCTACTTAAAAATTATACATTTCTCATATTTTTATGAAACAAATATAGTCTTTCTATTGTATGGCATCAATATGAATATCTTTAACTTTTATCACTAATATTTATTGAATATTATGTGTTAAGCAATATTTTAGACGCTTTTACATATATTCTTTATATTATGTTAGTCTTCTGGGGCTTCCAAGCTTATGAGGGAAAAGATGGTTGTCTTGGTCATTGCTAGCCCCACCTAATATATAACTAAATGGTTGACTTTTTAAGTTTAAGATATGCACTACAGTTGTGGAAGCACACGGTAGGAAAATATACTAAGTTATTTAAGCAGCATCACTGACAATAGGTAATTAAGAAACAAATTATTCTTAGGGAGGGAAATAAGGCTGAGAAAGGAAGCTGAAGGAATGATACCACCCAAATACCTTTTTACAGAGGGATGCAACGACGTCAGATCTTCCCTATACGAAACACTGCCTTTCAGCTTAAATTGTGCGAAGGTACCCACAATGCTTAGGGGCAGTGATAACAAGGTGGAAAGGGCAGGTATTTTATCTGTTGTCTCCAAGGGAAATGTATAGATAGAAACAGAGATTCTGATAAGATAGAATTGCTGTTGGTAACTAAAATTAAATCTAGAAAAGTGAATAAATCTTGAATAGTTAAGGGTCGTTTGCCTCAGATGAGAATGACAAGAAATGGGAGTGTGGGCTAAGCTCTCCATGGCTGTCCGAAGACCTTTGATTTCATGAAACATGTCTCCAAAGTTTGACAAATGCTCCAATCTTTAAATACCACTAAACCTAGAATGTCTCCCCATAAAAACAATAAAATATAACAGTAAAATTTAAATGACCTTACTGTTTCAATAAATATAAGACTAAAGCTATTAATAAAGTCATTAATAGACATTAGAGTTGGCATATTCACTAAAACAAATTCTGGGTAGAGTTTATATGTAGGGTTTTTTCAGTTACAAATCTGAAACACTGCAGAATATCACATTCCACTCTTTATACAAGCTTCTAATTTCTGACTAAGAACTGCCACCACTTTCTTAGATGTCTTTGTGTTTTCCTCGTTCCCGTCAATGGCATTAAGAGTTGGCATTCTTCTGGGGAAATATTTTCAAATGGAAAAAAAAGAAAGAGAGATTTCTGTTATTTTATGGAGTTGGTTTTGTGAAAGGCCTGGAATTCTGGTGTTGATGACAGGGCAATGGTCCTTTCTTTGCCTTTGGGTACCTTAAACACATATGCAAGGAATTCCAGAATTTAAAACTTTGTCAAAGTGTTGGGCTTAGTTGGTTTGTTATTTAGAGGTGGGCCAGGTAACGGTGGTCTTTCTTTTGTTACTAGATATATCATGGACATTCTTTCTGGATCTTGCCAAGTCCAGAACTAAGTATTGATATTTAAAGTGTCTTCTATATAATTAGATTTTATTCAGTAGGAATAGGTGTGCATTAATAGCATATGGGGAGTGGGGGAAGGGAAGGAGAATGTATAAGTGGATGTTGGGCTTGACCTGGCTTAGTGTTGGATCACTTGGCCCCGTGACAATAGAAGAGTCTACTTAGATAGAGGCCACAAAGTAAAAAGAGCACCTAAAACATATTTAAAAACAACTACCTCTGTTTTCTAGTTAAATTACCCAGAAATTTCATGGAAACAATTTTAGTATCCAAATACAGTGAATCACAAAATGATGTAAAATATTCATGTCAAAAGAGGATGTATCTGTTACTGACAGCTTTTCTGTGTATGCCAAGTGCTACATATATACATTAACATATATTTTCATGTTAAAAATCTGTAGGCATTGGTAGTAATTGTAATTCAATTTCTTAAAGGAAAATACGCAGAAAATTTCACTGCTTCACACTTTCTTACACCACTGAACAATTAAAACACTTGGAACACGTCTATATCCATTGTCACCGTTTCTTTCTGCTCCACCCTGAGTTGGAGCTGCTCTTGTACTGTACAGCTGTGGAAAGCCAGGCAGGAAGGCAAGATTTGAGGACATTCTGACCCTTTTTCCCTAACTTGCTCCATTATATATGATCACTAGAATTTGAAATTTATTTCATACACATATAATTTACTTTGATCCTCCCAACAAGCCCAAGAGGTAGACAGGGCAGATCATGCTGTTATTGAACTTTCTAAGATGAGGAAACTGAGTCTCAGCTAGGTTGTAAGGGCTGCACCTCGTTGATGAGATTTTCAAATGTTGCACGTGGGCTATAACCCTGGTTAGAGTTCCTCCCCTAGAAGTGTTTGTCTACAAATGAGGCTGAATCAGGCTGAGCATGTCCCCTTTCACTCTCTCTAATTATTTTATTTTATTTTTATTTTTTCAGTTAGCAGAAATCACACCATCAACTGGGCATTAGCTAGAAAAGTGATAGTAGGGAGGTGATTTTTTGCTCTACTGGCAAAGTCCTTCCCACTGTAAGCTGTCAAAATTGTACCTATCTTATGGTACCAGTCCAGGCCCCTCGGTTCCTCTTCCTACCGATTCCTTTTCCTCTGTTACAATATTCTTCACAGTCTTCCTTGTGGTAGACTTTTATAAATAAAGTTGCTATCATTGCATCTCAATGAATCTAGAATGAGGCAGGCCTGAATTTTAATTTCAGAACTGCTACTTTAGCTTCTGTCATTGGGCCAGTTGTCACGTTTTCTAATATAACTTTGCTTGTCTATAAATTAGGTCACCTACCCATGGTGACTTTTTGAAGCTTAAAGCATGTAAATAGCTTAGCAGAATGTGTGATACGTAGGACATGCTTGATAAATAGGAGCTATCTGTATTTTTTGCCTTTGTATCTGACTAGAGTTTAATTTAGAGATTCAACTTCCTGTGAATTTAGCATAGGAATTGGATGTAGAATTTTATTTTATAACAATATCTATGTCTGTATCTAATCTGCTACTCAGTTATTCCTAGACAAACTAGATTCATATCTAAGAAAATGTGTCTGTATAAAAAACAACCTTATAAACATGCTAGAGAGGGACTCTTTTATCTTGATTCTATAACTCAAGGTATTATGAATATATTTGAGAAATAACTTTTATGTACACTCAATTCTTGATTGGCTTAAAAAGAGAAAGAAACTAAAGCACAAATAATGGTAAGCTTTTTCCACTCTCCTGGGCTGTGTGCAGGAAATGATAGAGAAATGCAGTGTGGACCATCTAATATGTGGAAAGCCAAGTGACATAATAATGTCCTATTCATTCAACAGACATGTTTAGTACTCTGCCATTTGAAAACCAGACAATCACAGAAAATGAACTGATTTTTTTATATGGAGGTATAATTTACACAGAGTAAAATCACCCTGTTTGGTGTACAGTTCTATGAGTTTTGAAACACATTCAGTTGTGTTTAACTATAGCAGCTGTGTAGCCAATACAATCAGGACATAAAACATTTATTGTGTCAATGAGTCTGAAATTAGGCCTCAATTGAAATCCTGGATCTGCTACTTTCACTAGCAACATGTCATCAAAAATTTCCTTCACTTCCAAAATATGCCTTCAAGTCCACTTTTTGTCAATCCTGTCCTGGCTTCTATTATTAGGCAACACTTATCTGTTTCCTCTCCCTATAGATTTTTCCTTTCCTGGAATGTCATGTAAGTGGAACCGTGTAGCATATAGCTTTCTTCTCTGGTTTCTTTCATTTATAACTATTGAGCTTCAGCCATGTTTGCATGTGTCAGGAGTTAATTCCTTTTCATTCCACAATAGCATTCCTTTGCATGAATGCTTGATGGTTTGTTTATCCACATACTAGTTGAAAGATATGAGTTGTTTATAGTTTTTAGCGATTATAAATAAAACCAATATAAAAGCATTTGTGTGTGAGCTTTTGTGCAAACATAAGTTTTCATTTCTCATGGCTGGGCACAATGATACACACCTGTAATCCCAGTGCTTTGGGAGGCCAAGACTGGAGGATCACTTGAGGCTAGGAGTTTAGGTTACAATGAGCTGTGATCATGCCACTGCAGTCCAGCCTGTATGACACAGTGAAAAAAACTTTTCATTTCTCTTAGGTAAATAGGAGTTGGTTGCTGGGTCATATAGTAAACGTTTTGAACTATTTTTCAGAGAGATTTTATAATAAAAAGACTGAAGATGTCTCATATTGATTTTTTAAGTGAATAATTCTAGATTTACTCTGACTTATTAATAATATTAGGCATCATGTAAAATTTCCCTAAGTAGTCATCATTATGAGCATACCTTATTGAGCATTGAGTCATTATGGTGTGTAAGAATTGGGATTGTAATACCTAAGTGGTACTTCAGTGTATCACACCAGAGTGCTAATTTTCCCTTGATGGATTCAGATAACTATTTTTGAATTCCTCTTGTATTTGCAGATTTTTTTTTCCTTCTATCCTTACAACTTGCTCTCAGTTTGCCCTCTGCTGCTTCTTGCTGTGCTCTCCTTTTTTTATTTGCTACTTATTTGCACCCTAGTAAATCAGATTAAATACCTTTTTTAATTGTTGGTTACTTAAGAACAGATAGCTTCTGAATGAGGACCAGTCTCTTGTGGGCACTTTGGAGACGAAATGTATCCTTTCATTATTCAAGGTACTTTATAAAATCTACTTTTATAAAAACCAACTCCTCCTTTACAGTTACTCTTTCAGAGACTTGATATTCTTGGTAAGTAACTTCTGGTGGGATAGTCACATCCTTGTCTTCCCTTCTCCAGTCCCACAGCGAACACATTTCCTTCGCTGAGTAGCCAAGATGGACTTCTTCCACCTCTTCAAAAATGGATCCATTGCTCAGAAAACTTATTTATTGCTTTAATCTGTGCTCATTTGTTTCACAGTTATTTTAGATTTATCTTGGCAACAAAATTGTCCCAAGACGTACCTGCCCCACCAGCAGTGCTTCCCTTCATGCTGAATATATCATTGCCAAACTAACAAATATTTTCTGATGTATTGCTTGTTTAGATGGTAGAAAGCAGCATCACTAAGAGCATCATTATATTCCTGAATTTACATACTTGGTGGTGCTGAGTCTATCACAAGCTACTATTAAAAACAAAACAATCCTACATCTGACTGTTGCTATATTAAAAGCCCTTCTTGAATCCAGGTGGTGTGGGACAGAAACCTAAACTGTATTCATTTGCACCTTCCTCCCTTTCACTGTTGCTCACTTAAGAGAAAACCAGATTAATTTCTGTAATTAATGTATTTAAGAAAAGAAGGGGGGACGGAAGAAATTAAGGAGAAAAAGCTAAGGATGGAAATGATACATAGTTGCAAGTAAGGAGGGGAAAAAATAAACCATGGTGATTTAATTTACCAAGCATCCCCTGAAATTTGATCTATATTTGATATATGAATTGTCTCTACACCCCCTCCTTTGCAAAAAATAGAAAAGCAAAAGGCAACTAATAATGAAAATAATTTGGGTGAGGTGACAGCTTTGTCATTTTTTTAATTGGGTTCTCTCTCTCCTTCTCTTCCGGAATGACACACTCAAGGCTCTGCCTCCACAGCTGTCAGTCTGGTTACCTCCAACATTATTAAACCCCGCAGGGAAGGTTCCGTTAGAATAAATCCACCAAGAGTGGCTGTACATACGTTTCTCTGTACGTTTCTACATATAATTGAAAATCATTTCAATACGTTATTTCTGTTAAGTTTTTAATGGAAGCAAAATGTTGGATTTGCGGAGTGGTGAAAACTACTCAACTGCATGAATGTCAGAGCTGGACCTGGGGCTCTGAGCGTTGGTAGTCAGTGGAGGGAAGGGTTGCTGATTTCCCCACTCTAGTGCTGAGGATTATTCTTCTTACACCAATGGTATATTTAATACCCCCGTTGCTAATCATACAGCTCCCTATAGAACTTCCAAAGGTTGTTCATGCTAGCTGCCTGTTTGTCAGACAAACAAGTTTCCCCATTTTATAAATGGGATTTCAGGGGACTTCCAAGATCCCACGGTGAGTGAAGGAAGGAAGAGTTAATGAGAAGTGAGTCTCCATCTCCCAGTGATGTTTTTGCTATAGAATCCCACGTGAACAAGGGTAAGCCCAATTCTGTTGCCCATCTGTCCATTCCCGATATAATATACAGAGAAAGATTTGCATTCTCAAAGGATATTATGTAGACCATCAGCATACATGTGCTACTTTAATAGCTGTCTCCATGATGGAAGACTAAGGAATTCATCCCATCAGTATTCAAAAACGGTGAGGAATTCCTTTCCCCATTGAGACCCCTAATTCCGCTCCCCAACTACTTTTCAAGCATATCCCACCCCTCCACAGTGACCCCCCACGTCGTTCAGCCTTGGATCTACCCCCCACCCCCCAATTCCCCAGTGTTCACTCCCACCCTTTGAGCACCATAGTGTTAATCAGTCAATACCAATTTGATCTGATTCATGTGATTAACTGTACACCTCGGTAAATTCAGTGAAAATCATTTAATTGTACACTTAAAATGGAGTGTTGGTTGTACGTAGATATAGTTGGAGCCCTATGTATGTACTCTATGGACTACTTTGACAGAGTAGGTTTTTGAATGTAACAAGATAAATCAACTTGAGTGGTAATA